>AYJT01039607.1:0-23185 GCA_001278415.1 Ocimum tenuiflorum
TGGGAGTATTTGAGGTGGAGGCGGCGCCGCATCGCTTGTTGCCATCTGAATTTGGTAAAATTGGGGGTGCTAGAAATGTACGGCGTTGTTTTTATTTTTTCAGAATATTAAAAAAAATAACAATTACAAATTGGCGGCCACATCGGCACCAAAATGTAATTTAACGTATGACGGAACAAGTTTTAATACCGTAACTAACGGCAGGACAAAATGTCATAATAAAAAAACTTAAGAGTATTTTACCCTATTTTCTAAAATCATGGATAAAACATTCGAGTTGACCAACATTCGAAATATTTGACCCTAATTTCCCTAGATTTGTGGTACGTGTGTGAGACCTCATTAATGTTTTGTCTTTTATTCTGTCAATACGCATCATTCGAATGACATACTAATTTAATATTCTAATTCAGTTTATATTAGTACATTAATTACAACTATCCATCACATGTGTGAAATAATTTTATAAAGGATGGAAACGTGTTTACATCGTAACAAAGTAATTAATAATTGATTTTTTTTTCATACCTAGAGTATCTACCGCCAACAGCAGTTATTGATCTCATATCTACGTTGCGGGAACTTCAAAGGGCGGGATAATTGGCCACAGAATTTAATATTATTGCATGCATAAGGCATAATCTGAACGTCTAACCTTACTTACACGTGGATTAATTTGACTGCATCATAGTATAAAAAAACAAAATAAAACGTTGGATATGACTAGGCTGTATGGATTGAACCAACGTTTGGTCACCTGCAGATTAATTTATTATATTGGTGCTGACAATTCCAACGTTGGCCTCGTTAAGACAAAGCAGCCTCAATTCAGTTGAAACCGTTTAATGTGTGAACGCGGCACTGAATTGCTGGAGAGCAATTTGCCCATGCAAATTTATAATATCTTCATGTTAAAATCAATTTGCATGTGTTAATTTTTAATTGGCCTAACGAATCCTGTTGTGTTGAAATTAGTAAACCGTAATTTTCTCAATGACAAAGAAATGGTAAATTGCACTAGTAATTACCCTTTTTTTTTTAACTTTGCTGTTGTTATTTAATGTGACGACATAGCAGTTTAACGTATAGCAATTGTTGTTTTATGACCAAAAACTGGATTCGCTTGTGTTAATAGCTTGATTAATTAAGGAATCGGCCGCCAACACAAAGAAAAACTTGCCTAGAACATATAATTAAGTATATACGGGATGACGATTTAGGTTAAAATAAAATAGATCTAATTTCTCTATATTCTAATAGCACATTTTTGTTTGGGATGAAGTGTGGTTGCTTGAACAAAATGTTGTTGCAACATTTTGTACAACATTACAGTCACCAAACTTGACTTTATTAATTTATGCGAAATTAAATCTATAAATATCTTTTAATCTTTATCATCTAGTATTATTTTTTCAATTCAAATTTATTTAAATTTGATTTCCTGTAAATAGGTAAATATCTTGTATATTTATTTTATTTTTTTCCCTGAATACAGGATAATAAAGATTAAGGGGGAGATTGATGATGTCAAACAGTCTGCACAGAATGTTGTTGTAGATGTTGTAACATTCTGCACAACATTGAAATCGCCATAATTGACTTCATTTATTTCTGTGAAATTTAATTAAAAAGCATCCAGAATTAATTAGTGGACATCCTAATCAATGTAGCTTCTGGAGTGGTCAAGAATACATGGAGATCATGGTTGTTGGTGTGGAGATCATGGGCAAATGGATGAATAACTGCTCAAGCCACGAACAACATTTCAGGGAGTGGCAAACGAGGAGGACAGAAGATGTTCCAGGCTCCTGCATAAATAGAAGAATCTTGTGATATAAACTTGTGCTGCGAAAATCAGATTTGAAGCTGCACACCTTCGTTCTCTGGAGTTCCCAGTCACCCTTTTACTAGAATAGATAGTCTTGTGTATTGAGATTAGCATATGCGAGTTTTACTAGAATAGATAGTCTTGTGTAGTGAGGTTAGCATATGCTAGGTCTAAATCACGAAAGAGACTAGCTAGAATAGTTGCTTGTCCAACCCGTAGTGTGATAGCTATAGTTGGCTCTTGGAGGTTCAACCGATAGGAGGAATCCGGTCCTGTGAAGTGTGTCGCTGTAGGGAGGAATCCGAATTGGTTGGAGGTTTTACTTTTGTGTTGTATCTTCAATACGTTTTTAATAAAGTTTTACCTAAGGCGCTCACAAGTTTTGAAAGAAACTTGTGAAAAATTTAAACATGTGTGCATTTTATTTTGCTGTCATTTATTCATTTTTTTTTTACTATAATTTCGTTGCGTGTTGTTCTGATTGTTGTCAATATTTTGAATAACATCTGATATTTGACAGTGTTACGAGATTATTTGTTGTTGCAACAAATCGAGCACAAAAACCCCATCCTAATTTCCAACAGTTTGTCTGCCTCTGAGTGTAATGTGTGTGTATCATGTTCATGATTCATGAGACTGAAAGTCTTGATTTCTTTTTCTCCTTTTCTTTTTTTTTCATTTACAACAGGCCCAGTTTTTCTTACAAAAAGCTCCCCCAGGAATCTGAGATCAATTACTAGAAATCTCATGGTAATCTATCATATTAAATAAATATCATTCAATTAAAATATGTAAAATCTTTCTATACCTGAATACATATACATCTATTGGTGTTTCAAGAAAATGTGTCAAATGGTACTTTTGGAAAATATTGTTTTAATAAGCACAATCAACCCCGAATTTGTAACAAAAAGTTAAAGATACGACCAACCAGAAAAATATCATCCTTTTATTTAACTATTTGGAATTAAAATAGATGAACACATACTCAGAAGAAAAATTCTTTCGACATGAATGTTTGACAATTTTTGTGGGTGAGATAGATGTTTTAAGTTGGTGATTGATAAAATATTGGATGATATGTGTAATTGGAAAACTTGCTTTTATCATCTCATTATTGATGAGGTTGAACTACTACACATTATTGCGGAACCATCATTCAAATACACTATGACTATATTAGTGGAGTAGTGGAGGGATTGGATTCTTAATAATTCAATTCAACCAACTTTATGGCGGTTAAATATGGCTATGGTGAGCTCGGGAGATTGTCAAATGCAGGAACTCTTTGTCACAGTAGAATTCACTTATATATAGGTCCTGAAGGTGCATCTAAAAAGTAAAATTTTGGTGTCAAACTTGTTTCTGCACATTTTAGTAGCAACCAAGCTCATCATTGTCTAGTTCGACGAGCATTTGTCATCGATGGTGCTACACCTCAAACAATGGAGAGTGTTATTTTAATCCTATTTTCTTTTCTTTTATGTTTTGTTTTATGGGTTCTTCTAATAATTTTTTCAACAGTGAGAGAATCGATATAATTCTATCTCACAATTACTCTATCACAAGCTCGATCGTGAACGTAACTAAACATCTTATCCCAAACTCTTGTTAATGCTTTCCTTTTTCGTTGTTATTTTGTTAAGAATGACTAGCAATAGTTTTACTAATTATTTTATGGTAGATGGTTGGAAGGCTGTGATTTTGTCTTTTCCTCTTTTGGTATAAAGAAAATTTAATCATCTTTGAATTGCAAAATAACTTGTCTCGACGCTTTTGCTGATTTGCGTGTGTGTGTTGAAACTTTAATTTTGTTTTAGTTTATGGGGAATAGTTGCAAATCGACCAGAATACATACAAGTCGTTAAAGAAAAGTTCTGCTCTCCACGGAATATCCATCAATTTTTTGCCAATCACGTCATTCATAAGTCCATAAATAAGGATAAAATGTTAAAAGATTTAAATAAGTAAACAAATAAATATGTGTATGTGTGTGTGGATTTCGAGATTCATAAGAATTTCACATTGAGAACCCATTTGACCATCACACTGTTCAAACGACCAGTCTAAACTGGGCTGAAACATGGATAGAATACTGATTTGTGATCTTTATGATTAGCCAAAGTATAAGAGAATATTTGTATAATCACTGGCCTGTATATGAGCCAAAGTATAAGAGAATATTTATGATTAGCCAAAGTATAAGAGTATAAGGAGGAAATAACAATTCACTGGCCTGTATAATTAGGTTTTCTTCTCTCAGCAAATGCAGCCAACCCTTCCAAACGATCCTTGGTGTGCAACAGCTGTTGGTAGCACTCTTCCTCCAACGCCAAACCTGATTCCAGATCTACCTCCAACCCTCCATCAATTGCTCGTTTCGCCATCCGTATCGCCAATGGTCCCTGAAACACCAAAATATTTATAACCCAACACCCTCTGCAAACTGATCCACACACCTCAGTATTGCTTCACAAGTAAAACCGCGCATACGAGCATTTAATAGAAGAACCATACTCCAAGAGAGGCATATAAACAATGTTAGAATAATCATGTTACAGCTTATAATACAGTAGGCCAGAAGAAGGATCGATCTAATAACGGCTATTGTCACGTATAGGGCAGAGAGCATCATGAAGATTTTTAAGTTTTTGGATTCTTTACATAGATACACTCTAGTAACAATTGGTTGCTTACCTTCTGATTTATATCCCGAGCAATTCCCAGAGCTTTTAAACGAGCCTCACCAGCGGGGACACAGTAATTTACAAGACCTGCAACAAAATCTATCTTCAGTTTCATGCTGTATAAAACTCGACTCAGATTTTCACATTTGAATATGCAGATTCTCCAACTGGACATACCCATGGATACAGCATCTCTGCCATTAATTTTCCGACCAGTATATATAAGTTCCTTAGCTGTAGATTTTCCAACCAATCTAGGAAGCCTTTGTGTTCCCCCAGCCCTGAAATGGGATTCCCTTCACATTTAAGATGCCGCTTGAAGATGATGTATGCACAAAAGACTCTAAACGAAGCAGTCAAAAACATGTGCCAAGCACACAAACCTACCCACCCATAGTTTATCAAACAAATGAGACTGCTATACTTTCTTGCACTATATTTGGAGAGGTATATAAATCTTGCAGCAAAGATTGGATAGTAGTACTTCAAGTCTACAGACCGCAATGATACATATATAAGCAGTAGTGACATAGGTGTATGCAAGGCATACCCAGGTATAATTGCAAGTCCTGTTTCTGGTAAACCAAGCAAAGCATCTTCCCCTGTGCCATGCAATGCATGAGTGTCAAGTTAGAAATTGCTGCCAAACTACCAGTTTATGTTTCAAAGCAAAGATATGAACTGACCACATATCCTGAGATCACAAGATAGAGCCATTTCAAGACCACCCCCTAAAGCAGCACCTTCAATAACAGCTATTGTCGGAATGCGAAGTGCCTGAATTCACTTCAAAGTTCAAATAATAATAAACGATGAGTGACTGAGATCAAGATGCTCCCATACAAACACGCCCTTGATAAAGTCTAAGCTAGACTTTCCAGTTTACAAGTGCTTTGTAAGTTCAAAACTAGTAAAAATTGATCCACCATATTATTTGCATAAGTTGCCATGAGAGAAGATGAAGTATAAGCATCACCTCCAAATCTGCGAAGGTCGAGCGTAGTGAGTGCACAAAAGCCTGAACTTCATCTGGACTCATTGTCTTCCTCTCCTGCAAAATTCACTTTTTAAAGGAATTGAATTATCGAGCAAATAGCCCAAAAGATGAAAAGAGCACAATCAAAAGTTACACAGAAAACATACAAGCAAAAAGGACAGCTATATAGTTCTGTATTCAGACCATGAAAACTTTCAGTCTACTTCAATTTTAAGAAACTACCCATGATCAATTTACTAGTTTATCTTGTAGAATTCATGACATCATAACATATGGGCCCAACTGCGTACTCTACCTTTAAATCAGCACCTGCACAAAATACTTTGGGTACTGAACTGCAGATCATTAAAACTTTTGCTGTCTGGTCTCTGTTAACAGATTCAAGTGTATGCTGCAACCCCCTCAGCATATCTCTTCCAATAGCATTTTTTGTGCTAGGCCTTTCCAAGTTAACCTCCCAAATCCCTGTAGGTAAGACATAGTTCAATGGGATCCAAACAACAGTTATAGCAAACACGTCCAAGTTCAAAATATATGTAACATAAAAACCAAGAAACCTCAGCAAGAGTTTTCCTTGGTTTTGGAGGAGTGGAAATACATTTTCTGAAGAACATAACAGAACAACATAACACTAGAGAAAATATGCAAAGCAATCAATTAATGGTTATCGAAAGGTAAACTAAAAACAATGAATTCACAACCAAAAAAGTAACTGAAACGACATACAGAATAGTGGAAACATTTACCAGATTCAGAATCAGTGAGTTTCTGCAATTTGACAGAATCGGAAGCTGACTGCAGCAAGAGCGTTCTAACATTCTGAAATCTGAACAGATGCGTTGTAGTGTTCTGAAGGCTTGGATTCTTCAACGATTTGGCTACGGCGGCAAAAGCTATCATATTTCCGCTACAAGTAATGTCGGCCGGGGGGGCGGCGGGATTGTTTCAGCTGAATACGTTCAATTGCAAATTCAAACCGATCAGATCGTACCGTGGAATCGGAGAGTTGAACTAAAATAACGGTTTTCCTCAAAGGACCATGCTACCAATTCTGTGAAACATAAATTAGAAAGATATTGGATTGACAATCAATTGATTAATCATCCAACCGAAAAAGAAAAACGGAGTCGAGCATGCGTACTACTAGGCAATGAGTAAATAAAATTTTCACTTCATTGCATAAATTTTATCGAGACTCATTTCCTTCACGCAATGACCTGAGATCAATTACCCGCACGCACCTGCAACAAATATAGTTTTTCTTGGTTCAAAAAAAGTATAGTTTTTCGATAATTATTTTTTTTTCCGCCATTAATTATCGACTATCAAGTACCAAAGGAGAGAAAATCGGAACAAATTACAAAAGGGTGGTGTTCGCATGAGTAACTTACCGGGAAACGACGGAGAGAGATAGAGAGCACCTCCAGAAATGGCGGAAAAAAAATATCTTTCACTCCGTACAAATTGCTACCCACAACGAGTCCACCGTGAACGGCTGCTTGGAAGAGGGAGAGCTTCCGCTGTGAATTGGAAGAGACGAACAGATGCAGTTTATCATTATTATTATTTTGTTATTATTATTTGTTAGCTACTTTATTATTTTTCTTTTTCTATCCCAAAAGTGAAATTTTTTTTGGAGCCATGTTCCAAAAAAAAAAAGGTAATCTTCCATCTCATTTCGAATTTTATTTTCAATTTTTCCATGCTTTCGAGCAATAAGAAAAAACAAAAATAGAAGTTTTTTTTTCTTGAATTGGTGATGGAAAATTGGGAATACATCTACAGACCACAATCTACTGAAAATTCTTTGGTAGTATCAGGCAATGTTGTTAAAATCATGATCCTGGATCGTACGATCGCACGATCCTACGATCCCACATAAAAAATGATTCTGGATAGAATAGGATCGAATTTTGTAGTAGGATCGGTGGAATCGCATAGGATCGCGTGGGATCCCAACGATCCCACAACAATTCAATTACATATATAAAACAATGCCTAATTTATTATATCTTCTGATAGCTAAGTTGATCTGTTTGAATCTTATCAAACCTGAAAGTCTCAAGTTCGAGATTCCTTCGCCCCCTCTCCCCATCTTTTATTTTTTTGTATTTTGTGTATCTATTTTTTCTTTCTTTTTTTTACTATGTTCATTCATTAATTTTTATCTAGCTCCATATTATAGGTTTTTCAATTTTATCTACATTATTTTATTTTTTGTGACTGATTTCTACTATTTTCTTTCTAAAATTTTTATAATTTTTTTCTTTTCATTTTTTGTAATTACTTTCCTCTTGATTTTTTTATAATTTTGTTTTCTTTCTCCTAACTCTCCCTCACCCTCTTTTTTGCAATTTTTTTTATGTTTTAACTAATATATTCATTATATTTTTACTTCATTATAATCACAATTTTTATTAATATTTTTTTTTTAATTTAGAATTTCACTCCATTTTTCATATTTTTCCCTTTTATGATTTTATTTGTTCTATATATTTTAACATATGATTCCTGGTACTTTTTTAATCGAGTTTGATAAGTTTTAATATCAAAATAGTCATCTCGAACTTTCAAGATGTTCTACTTGAAGTTAATTTTTTTTTACATTTTCATTATCAAATATAAATTGGATGTGGAATGTTTGCTTACTTACTATAACCATCAAAATATACTTCTTAAGTTCAGTTTTGTTTTTTGTTCAAAGTTCATCGCATATATATAGTTGTCTATATTGCTAAAATGCTATTTTGGACTACTTGTAGTAAGTTACTTAAGCTAAATAATAATTACTAAACTTAAAATATTTGTTTTGATAAAAATTTATGAATTTATTGTTAAATTTAAGTTGTTTTGGTAGGATCTTACGATCCTACCGATCCGATCCCACCCTCTAAAATCGATCATGCGTGGAATCCCGATCCTGAAAACATTGATATCAGGCATATCCACCACACTTACATGAGGTTGTGAGGTCCACACGGACCACACGCAAGGCTCACACAATTATGTAAGGTACGTGGATAGTACCCACAATTATACCAAAGAATTTCCCTTAATACATGTATATCAGTACATGTACTGAGAGATGGTTTTAAAATCCTAACAACGATAGGCTTTGCATATCCTATTCAACTGAAAGAAAAGGAAAGTGAATAAAATAATGGAATTTGAATAACAAGATAACTATAATTTAAAATCCTAATCCTAATCTACTCATTCCAACAACCAAATGACGTACATCCTCATCTTCTTCCTTAATCTACTCACTCAACTAGTATATCACTCGTGTATTGCTCGGTGTGACCACATTTTAATTATTGAAAAGAAAATATCAGTGTAGAAAACTTAGTTTATCAATTGATATCGCAATATAAGCCTGGATATATTTTATATGTGATAGTTTGTTTAATAGAAGGTGGATGAGAACAATGAAAATTTAACTTTACATAATAAATTTCTAAAGACGTTTTCGTACACAAAATTTTGAGTAGATATCTCTTCAGTGTCAGTGAATTTATAAATTAAAATCTTAAGACCTCTACGATATAATTTTTACCAACACAATTTTCATTTTAAAATAGATAACCATTAAATCCTGAATGGAATAATGACAAAAGATAAACACCTAGGTGGTTCACATATTTGATACAAAAGTTCAATCCACGTCTTAAAAGTCTAATTAATCTATTGCATCTTATACTTAACATAACCCACCACTTCTTCTGCATAATCTATTACTTTTTCATCTTAACAAAGACTTTTATTTTTTCAATGGTGATGTAGCTGAGAACTCATATGCCAGGCTTCTCTTCGCTTGTTCATCATCCCCTCTCCCTCTTTCTTCATCAAGTTTTGATATTGGGGTCTTAATTGGTATTATCTCTTCACAGCCATCACCATAAACTTTACCTTCATCAACTGTTGTAAGTGAAATAGATTCCTAAAAAAATAACATAGTTAGTTTATAATTGATTTTCACATTTAGTGTTCATATATTCATGAAAATAAGCAAAGTTACCTCAACTACAGAACTATCTCTATTATATCCATTAATGTAAGTGAGAACACAATTCACTTGCATCACCAGGCATGATCCATTGTACTCCTTTTCAGCTTTTGGCTTAATTTGAATCTTAAGCAGGAACTTTTGGCTCATAATTGCATTATATATTTCATTCGGTAGGTCAAGCTCAAATTCTTCATTTTGCACTATATCGGCAAAGGATTTTCCAATAATCTGGATCCATTCTCTTTCTTAGAAAACCAGTGTAGTTGGAGCAGTTTCATCCAATACATCAACAATCAACCTATATCTTAATAAAACAGTTGCATGAAAGATGTTGCAAGACATACAGAACCAATTGTCCTCTAAATTAATCTCAACTACTTTGCCTACAATCCAATAAACTCCAATCTAAAAGTTTGAAAAGAAAATAAAATGTGATAAACTAAAAATAAATGTGACAAAGAATCTGTTTTACGGAATCAATATTAAAAGATGTTGAAACATCATCAATAGTAGAAAGTTCCGCTATTGTTTTTAATTGACAACACTTCTTGCCCATCATTTCTTAAGCTGATCATTCCGCTGCATTACCGATTATAGTTGTGGACAAATCGGTTGGAATGACAATCCTACGTTTATGAAAAAATGTTGGAAATCTCTAGTATCAAAATATCAATTCCTTAAACATTTGAAAATTTATACCTTTATCTGAAATCAGTCGCTTCTGGTTCATCTGTATTTACATATATTTTGCTGACCAAGTATGTAATTTGCATTTTCATTTTTCCTACATATGATGAATATTGATAAACATGTGTTTTCACACATAATTAAGTAGAAACTGAACTTGAAATATCTTTTTATACAAAAACTTTGATACATGTTTGGTCTTCCAAATCCTAGAATTATGACATTTGATGGATGTTTTTTCTTTGGAAGTAGCTTCAAGAACCCCTCAGCATAGTCATCCCATGGAGTAATAGTCATCATCTTCCCTCTATAACTAACATAATTAGTACAACAATTGCAAAAACGTTCTTCTTTCTAAAAAAATGATGCTTACTCAGTATCTTGCAATATTAAGTCATTCAGATTCTTTTGTACTCCACTGTGCGTGTTGATAGTTTTTATCACAAATTTGTTCAACAAAATTCCTATCACATCTGTGATTGATGAAAATATTCGGTCATATTATAGGTTATAAATATTATAAATTCTTGCATAAGATATAGATATTCTTACATGAATACTCGCGAAATAATTCTCCATCTTTGATTACCTCCATATTTTGTATTTTTCATATGGCTTAAACAAAAACACTTGTCTTGGGAATCGTTCTTCAACCATTTTCTTTACATCAGTGTCGAAATTGAACTTGATTTTGTAGTCATGTTTATCAATTTTTGTAACTGCCTATGTTGTGAATCACCATAAAGTTTTTTATGCCGGAAACTGATCCTTCTTTCAATAATGATTGCCACTTCTTGATGAAGATTCAAGGTATTGTAATTGAAATTATGTCTCCCTATTGTGTTAATGTAAAATGAAATATCCATTACATATTTTGCCAACTTATGATGGGGCGATTTTATGTAGCTATGTGTAATAATACTAACCTTATAGTCATGAGCAACACTATCAAGACTAGAAATCTGCTTTTTGTTTTTTGACGATGTTTGCTCAAAAAGTCTTACAAATTGTAGTTTTATGATTGTATTAAGCTTCATCTTCGTTGGATGAAGATCGCAAATGGTGCACCACATGGATGACAACTTTGAGTTTTCTCATTCCATACTTGAAATTTCAGACCCTGCACATGAACACCACAACAAAGAAAAAGAAAGAATTAGAATAACTATGGAATTAAAGAGAATTAAAAGAAATTGATGAATAAAATTTTATTTACTGGGACTTGAGAATGGTAGATGAGCTTTGTTGTCCTTTTTATAAGTAGAAATCTGAAATTGGAGGAAAAATGTTTGCTTTTAACAAATGCTCTCACTTGAAAATTTGCAAAAAATAAGAATGATGCCTAAATATTGAACGGGAATTTAATTTTTCTAATTTGTACTGGGCACCCCACGTAATGAGCGGGAATTAAGTTTTGACCAAATGAAAATTTTGATTTTTTCTTCATAATTTATGATAATTGAGCAGGATTTGTAATTTGAATTGGGCGCCCAAAGCCATGAGCGAGAATTAGGTTTTTACCAAATGCAAATTTTTATTTTTTTTTTACAATTTGCGATAATAAGTAAATGCATGTGCACATAAAGTAGATAAAATGGGCGGGCTTTTGACCATCAAAATGAACAGTGCTCGGCTTTTTTCATTTAGTATATTAGTAGATGTAGAAGGTGTAAGTGAGAAGGTATCATTTCAAAAGTTGGAAGTTGGAACATTTGTCGATGAGTTTAAAGACCCTACAATTTATATGAATTTCATATAAAAATGATTGGGAAAAAAGGTAACTGAGAATCATGGGCCTTAGAATTTGATTCATGAGGCCCATAAAAAATACATAGTGCTACTTCGGCCCACAAACAATATAAACCGACCAAATCTCTGCATGCACTTTCCATTTGACAGGATCGATCGATCAAACATTTAATGGGAGTTATAGCCATTAATGCTTCAGCATGTGACACTTCACCTGCAACATAATAAAATATTAAATCGAGAATATCAAGGTGTAATTGGCTATCGTTGATTTATGAGTGACAAATCAAGTAAATCGAGACACATTAGGAGAGAAATCATAACATAATTTGTGGAGTGGAGCAATACTATAATCAATGTAACAACTTATAAATATAAAAAGAATAAAATATTTTCTGGAAGGAGGAAATGGAAAACATTTTTATGCACAAAATATACATAAATAAATCAGGGGTGATACCGACATTATTACTAATTGGGAGGACTGATTTGCAAAACAAACTCGCAGTGATAGAGAGCTTCCCGCTTCTCCCGTGAGTGGTCTAATTTTTCCACTCTTTGTCAAAACGGCAGACGGTTTCAACTCCCAAGTCTTCCATCTATTTCTTCGAACTCACATAAATTTTCATTGAATTTTCACATCTTTTTTACCCCTTAAGATTTCAACTTCTGTCAATATAACGTCCGGAGCTAGTGATTAACCTTTAATTCCTTCTTATTCTGCATCTGGGAGATCGGTAAGTTACACTTTTTTTATTTCCATTTCCAAAAGAAAATCAGTCTGTTGATCTTTTTCGGGATATGTTATTTTACAACACTTTGTTGATAGTGGAATTTGATGGCTTTATGCCGTTTCTTTCTTTTTCCTTTTTGTTTTGTATTGTTTATTGATATTATGGCATAGCTCTTAGATTGTTGCGATGTGTTGTGTTGTGTTGGGCAAGTGTTTTTCTAGGCTTCTAAGTTGAGTCCATCTCTGAATGATTATTCCTTTCTTATTTCTTTAATTATTATTTATGGTGGTAGTGGTAGAGATTGAAGTAGAACCCTTAATTACTGCAAGAGTCTCTCTTTCCTTGCACAAATGGTGGTGGCAGATGCTTTATTTCGTTTCATATTCTTTTGGATGCCACTGGAGATGGGTCTAATTTTTGTCTGTTGTAATTCCATACCTCTTATACGATATGTTCTATTATGCTGAATCGCCATATCAATGTTTTGGTGTTGAATGTTTTCCCGTGTCTCTTCTTTGATCTCATTAATCTTGATCTGCTTAAGTGCAAGCCCCTTTATACATACGTTTGCAATAGCTGGTCGCTAATAACTTTATGCTTCAGATGTGTATTCTGGTATCACACGTGTTACAGTTATCACTCTATTATGTGATTTCTATGGAATGAATGATTATAAATTAAATCTGACTACTATTCTTCATTCAGTTTGCTGGCACAGACGATGAAATTTACGGCATGCCAAAAAAATTTTCTTCCAGTTTCATATCTTTCGGAAACATTTTTACAACTGAAGGATAGCGAGCTTTTATCGCTATCCATCTTCCTCCAAAAGCTAAAATTTCTTTCTGAAAACTTGCTATTAAGGCTTTTTATGGATTTCCCCTATGCTGAGATATTTACTTCTGTCCCAAAACAATTTCCGCAGCAGTTTTTCTTGCAGCATGGAGAAACTAAGCTCTGACGAGAAGAAAAGCACCATCCCTCCAATTTCTAACAAAGAGAGTACACCAAATTCTGAAAAGGAAGATACCCCTGATATTCAAGCACTAGACTTGGGAAAAGTAAGTATTTTTGAGAAATGAGTTTAATAATCTCCATGTGATATATTGAGGTAGACACTCACAAGGCCTGAGTTTATGCACAGGAAAAGGATAAAACTCTAGAAGAAAAGAAGTTGGATGATCTACATGTTGCAGAGGGGGAGAAAGAGACAGTTGATGCTCAGGAAAAACTGAAATTTGAGCTACCAAGTTCAGAGAATTTGGAGGATATAAGAGAAAAAAGTGATCAAACAGAGGGAGAGAAAATATCAGATTATGTGGAGGAAGGAGTATTACCTGATCAGTCAGGGCCACCTAAGAGCTCAGGGGAAATGCCATATGAGGAGGAAGAGGAACCCGTGTTTGATGGGACTGAGGTTCCTGGAATGGAAGGTAACAGGAGCTTGTCTTCACGGTCCTTGGATAACGACTCAGAAACACAGGGGTCTGCTTGGCCTGACAAAGCTGTTGCTCTATCACACTATGTAAAGCAAAAGAGTTTAGGTGCAATGTCTACTGTTATTCGTCGTCTTTCTGGGAAAAGTGATGATGGGCTGGATGTTGCTGATAGGGATAAAGAATCGGGCAGTGACGATCTTAGCAAAGAGGATAAAGATTTGATGCCAGAAAGTGTAGGGCAAAAGGTTTCCAAATCATCTGAGAGATCTGGGTGGAACCCTCTTAGCCTCATTCGCATTTCACATGATGCTGGAAGAGAAAAGAAGTCTGAACAAGAGGATTCTGTAGAAGATTTTACACATCCTATGAAAGGAAGAATTATCTTGTACACCAGGCTAGGATGCCAGGACTGCAAAGAGACAAGAAGGTATCTGCAAAGGAAAGGGCTCAGGTATGTTGAAATCAACATTGATGTTTACCCATCAAGAAAGCTGGAGCTCGAAAAGATTGCTGGATCTTCAGCTGTTCCAAGAGTTTTCTTTAACGAAATCCTAATTGGTGGGCTGAATGAGCTGCAAAGATTAGAGGATTCTGGTAAACTTGAAGAGAAGATTGAATATGTTGTTACTGAAGAACCATCATATGAAGCTCCATTGCCACCTCTGTCTGGTGAAGATGACCTGTCAAGTGGTGGAGCTATCGATGAGGTAGCTCTTATAGTTCTGAAAATGAAAGGATTGATATCCATAAAAGATAGGTTCTATAAGATGCGCAGGTTTACTAACTGTTTCCTAGCTAAAGAAGCTGTGGATTTCCTGTCTGAAGATCAGTATTTGGAGAGGGAAGAAGTAAGTAGCATCTTGTTGTCACTTTCAGGTGAATCATATCATTTGTTTTGTACTTGGCATTTCTAAGTTTTTGTGGATAGGTGAGGAATTTGTGCCTCCTTATATTTCCAATACTCTTGAAGTTAAATCATAATGATCAGTTCGCTTACGTCAAACATTTGGGTTTGTATTTCTTCATTTTGTTCACATTTTTATTTCATCTTTAGGGGATGGGAAATTGCTGAAGTCATTGTTGATACTGTCCTATTTTGAGTTGGTATTCATCATGTACAGTGGAAGATCATACAACTTTTTTATTGGCTTACCAGCTTTAGTATGAATATGAATTGCATGCCAAGAAAGTGTTAATTTCCTGCAACCTTCTTTATTCACACTATTTTATGTATTTAAACTATGATTTAGATTATAATTTCATTATGACAAAGTACATAGCATACTGAAATGATCAAGGTCAATTGCATTAATATTCAGCTTGTCAGTGCATCAAATGGAGGTTAATACAGCCACTTTTTTGCCATTCTCTGTTGATATTGTCTCGGCAACTCATATCTTTTGTTTTGTTTTTTTTTTTTTTCATTTGATCTGGTTATTTTAACTTTGTAGGCTGTTGAATTCGGCCGTAACCTTGCAAGTAAATTCTTCTTCCAACATGTTGCTAAGTGAGTTTTCTGTAACCTTTCTTTTTCTTATTAGGTATTCTCCTGTACTTCGCGCCATGTAGAGCAATATGCCCGGTTTAGCTTGTGTTGTTGCTTTCATTCATGCGATGTTGCTTAATCTGCTTCTCACTTGATTTTGTCTTCTGATGATGCCCAGTGAGAATATGTTTGAAGATGGAAATCACTTGTATCGTTTCTTAGATGATGATCCCGTCATATCTCGATGCCATAATATCCCAAGAGGCATTACTGAAGTGAAACCAAAACCCATCACAGATATTTCCTCAAGACTCAGGTTTTTAATATCTGCAATATTAGAAGCTTATACTTCTGAAGATGGAAAGCGTGTCGATTACATGAGCATCCGTGAGAGCGAAGAGTTTGCCAGGTTTGTTGAATCCATGCAAGATCTATTTCGAAAATAATGGGAGCCTTAATACACAATTGTTTTTGTTTGTGATGCACGTGTACCCTTTCGTAAGATGTATACACACACACATTTAAGAAACATAGTTTCTCCATGTATACAGTATATCAACCAAGTTCTTACTGCTTAGATTAGACTAAATTACTGGATTTACTCATTATTAGGTAGGTAAAATTTAGATTATATGTATAGAGATTCTATTTTAGTAGTATATGTTATAATTCCATTTAAAATAGAGACACAGAGAAGATTTTGTGGGTGATTGTTGCGTTCTCCTGCGTGCATACATCTTCAATAGTTATTATCTATATTTATTAGAATTGACTGCTGCATGCATCTCTAGGTACTTGAGGATTGTTGAGGAGCTTCAGCGTGTGGAGTTGTATGAAATGTCTAGGGAGGAGAAGCTATCCTTCTTCATCAATCTTTACAATATGATGGCCATTCATGCAATATTGGTACTGGGCCCTCCTTCTGGAGCACTGGAGAGAAGGAAATTTCTGGGGGATTTCAAATACGTTATTGGTGGATCAGCATATTCTCTTTCAGCTATTTACAATGGTGTTTTGAGGGGTAACCAAAGACCACCGTACAATCCCATCAAGCCGTTTGGAGTGAAAGATAAGCGATTGAAGGTCAGATTGCTTCCTGAATGATAATTAATTGGTAGCAGACTCCCTTTTATGCCAGTTTGCTTCATATGATTTTGGTCTATTATTTCAATGCTACTTAGCCTAGTTAGCTTTTTATATCTATGGTTATCCTTGATCATGACGAAAGATTTCGTTTATCACGTGTTTCTTTCCAAATATTGTGTGTAGCCCTTATGCTGTATTAATGCAATAACATTTCATTTTACCAACAAAAACTGTTAAATGCTATCCATATCTTCGATATTGGCTGCTTCTACTTTGTGAATATTTATTCTTGTTTTCTTGTAATTATTTGGATAATTTCAAGCATTGATTCTCTCCCTCTGGCTCTCAGGTAGCTCTTCCGTATGTGGAGCCTCTTGTTCATTTTGCAGTGGTTTCTTGCACACAGTCGGGGCCCGCACTTCGATGCTACTCCCCAGGAAACATCGACAAAGAGTTGATGGATGCTGCTTGTAGTTTCCTGAGAAGTGGAGGACTATATGTGGATTTGATCACCAATGTTGCATATCCCTCGATCATACTGAAATGGTATACTCAACTTCCAGTTAAACAGACACAATTTGAAGATTTGTGGTGGTTGATGTTTAATTTGTTTATGTATGTATGTATATATAGGTATAGCGTAGATTTTGGGAAAAATGAGGTTGAAGTGTTGAAGCATGCTGCAAACTACATGGAGGCTGCAGACTCTCAAGCCTTGCTGGAGTTGCTTTCAAATACTCAACTCAAAGTCATCTACCAGAACTATGATTGGGGACTCAACAATTAGCCTCCCACATACCTGCCTGTAAATATTACCCCTCCTCTCCTCTCTTAATACTTCTTCAACCTCATTTATCCATCGTTGAACTCGAGCTTTCGTCTAAACGTTGAAAAGGGTTACTTGTGAGGAAATAATGTAGTTGAAATGAGGAGCTGCAACGATTGATGGATCTTATATAATACTTTTCTTTTAATTTCTTATAGTTTTTGTATCAGTTTTGTGATTCTAGACATGCAAGGTTCCATTTATGGAATGAGGTAGTTGGCTAATGCATGAATTTTGGAGCTCAATCCAATTCTAAAATTGCATATCTTCATTAAGAAGTTGCCTGAACATTGTGGACAAGCCATTAGCAAACTGTTGGATTTTTTGCTATTGCAAACGTTTGCATTTTGTTTGCTATTGTCCATTCGAGCATTTTGTCAAGATTAAAAATCGAAGAATATGGTAAAGATTTTTTTTAAATTAAGTACAACATTACAATAAACATCATCCTAATGTCTCTGCATAAATTCGAAACGTGCTTATCCACTTATTTTGAGGTGGTAGACAAAAAAAAATATTTAACTAATAGTTGGTGACATATCCAGAGTTACATTTGATAATTATTAAATCTTTTTTATCATTTGAATCTGGGTTTGCTGAATGCAACCGGGCCATATAAGTTAAAGAAGATATATAAAGTTGGCCCGAGTAATAGCGGGCCCCGGCCCGATTAGGAGAATCAGTAAAATATCTCGACGCATTGAAATGAGCTCTCTCCGCTGGGGTCGTCTTCCTCCCTCCATTTCCGCTACTGCTTCTCTCTCCAGCACCACCAGGTATTTAGCTCTACAATATATTCGCATGCGTTTGTGTGTGTGTCTGTTCAGCTCCGCTTTCTTATGTGTATACATGCTGCATGACGAGAATTACCGAGTAAAAGCTTCAGGATGAGAAATTATAGCCTGCTCAGTTGTTTGATTTGCAAATTCATGTCAGAAGTTTCAATTCTTTAGGATATGTACTTTGTTAGCGTTTTTATCATCTTGTCTAAACTGGAACAGCAGCAGTTGCTGCTCTTTGTCGATGGAGGCAGACGGTCGACGGTGCGGCAGGCGAGAGAGAGAGTGTGTATATGAGGGAGTGAGGCTAGGGCATAGAAGGACGCGGGTCGGGACAAGGGAATAATAAGTTAATAATGAAGCCACCGAACGGGCCAATAAATATAACAATGTGTGCTCAATTTATCTTGTTAATTACTCAATCCTTGCATTGAGCTCGAATTACTTGTGAATTTGTGGTTTTGGTGTTACTTTGATTTTCCTAATTCTTGTGTTTGTACTGAAATTATATTTTGTGAGAAGAAAATAGATTGAATCGATTGAATCGTCATTTCTGTTCAGCTCTAGAATGTAAATTGGTTTGCGAATTAACCAGGAAGACAGCATGCTTAAAATTTGTAATATAATGACGTTCTTAATATTTAAAAGTTATGCAACAAATGGGAAGGTTCATAATTTATTTGAGACTTTTTTTTCTTAAATTTATTTATTTTCGCTTGATTGAATATCACAGTCAGAAGCTCTCGGTTCTGTTTTTCCAACTATGCAGTTTCATTCATCTAAGCTTTGAATTTCTTGGGATTTACTAGATTTCATTTATGTTTTTTATTTTCCTTACAGGAAAGTGCAGTAGAGTATATTGCACATCAACTTCAGGGACATCAAGCTATTGAAATATTTCAATGTTCGCTTTGTCATGCACAACACCGTGTATACATTTGTATCAAAGCCAACCACCTTACATTGTTGATGCTCAAACATCAAGTATTTCCAATGGCAGAAAACACTCCTGGAAAACAAAAGGTTGCAGCAGTATCACCAATATTGACGACCGAAACTTGTCAATCTCCAAGGACTTGCCTTTTCCAAATCAGTCCCACTCTTTGTCTACGTCTCCTTCAAACAAGGATGGTTGCAATAATGTTATGTTGGATGAGATTAATCCCAGCAATCGATTCATA
Source organism: Ocimum tenuiflorum (assembly GCA_001278415.1). NCBI lineage: Eukaryota > Viridiplantae > Streptophyta > Magnoliopsida > Lamiales > Lamiaceae > Ocimum > Ocimum tenuiflorum. The sequence continues at coordinate 19,489 of AYJT01039607.1, forward strand.
AACTCAGTTACAATAGGTCGTTGGGTTCATTCTTGTTCTGATGTTCACGAAGTCAAGAAAATACATGCGGTTGTTATTAGGAGGATGAAAGATCCAGTAGCTTATGTCAATAATAACTTGATCAGCATGTATGCTAGATTTGGAGAGCTTGTGACTGCTCGTAGGGTATTCAATAATATGTTGGATACAAATGTTGTTTCTTGGACTGCAATGCTTAATGGCTACCAGATACATGGTTTGGATGATGAAGCTTTGAGGTTGTTCCTTGAGTTTGTTAATGGTGGATTCCGTGGGAACGTGCAGACTTATGTTTGCGTGCTGAATTTGTGTGGCAGGACTTATAATTATGAGCTTGGAAGACAGTTGCACGCTTCTGCTGTAAAGAATCAAGTAAGTAATTACATATTAGATTGTACTATGTTGCATTTTTACGCTCGGTGTGGTAATTTGGATAGTTCTTTTGAAGTCTTTGACCGAATGCAAAAGCGCGATTTGGTTGCCTGGACGACAATGATCACAGCGTGTTCACAACACGGGCGGGGAGAGGAGGCCTTTGCATTGTTGTCACAAATGTTATCTGAGGGGCTCGACCCTAACGAGTTCACTGTCTGTAGTGTATTGAACGTTTGCGGTGAAGAGAAAGAACTAAGATTTGGCAAGCAACTACATGCTACCGTTGTTAAGAAGGCGTACGATACGGATGTTTATGTGGGGACAGCATTGGTGGATTTGTATGCAAAGTGTGGGAAGATTGAGGATTCCAGAACAATTTTTGATGGAATGAAAAGGATAAATGCCATCACTTGGAATTCTATCATAGCCGGATATGTTCGGAATAATCTTGGCGATGAGGCTATATCACTTTTCCGTATGATGAAAAGATTGAGAGTGCCTGCTAACAACTCAACCATGGTTAGCATTCTCAGAGCTTGTGGCTTATTAAGGGCACTATCCACGGGTAAAGAAGTGCAAGCGCAAATCTTCAAGAATTTCGAACCGAGCAATATCTTCATAGGAAGTGCGCTTGTGTGGCTTTACTGTAAATGTGGGGAATACACCTCCGCCTCCAAGGTTCTCCAAAACCTACCCAATAAAGACGTCGTTTCATGGACTGCGATGATTTCTGGGTGTGCTCGTTTAGGTCACGAGCATGAAGCCCTCGAGTACTTAAAGGAGATGTTGGGTGAAGGTGTGGAACCCAACCCTTTCACTTACTCGTCAGCGCTGAAAGCGTGCGCGAAACTTGAAAGTGTGAGGCAGGGGAAACTCATCCATTCCTCCATAAACAAGACACCCGCAATGTCGAACGTGTTCGTGGGGAGTGCTCTGGTTCATATGTATTCAAAATGTGGGCATCTTTCAGAGGCGGTTCGAGTGTTTGACAGCATGCCTGAGAGGAATTTGGTATCGTGGAAGGCAATGATCGTGGCTTACGCAAAAAATGGGCGTTGTGACGAGGCGTTGAAGCTCATGTATCGAATGCAAGCTGAGTGCATTGAGGTGGATGACTACATTCTGTCAACTGTTCTCACTGCCTGTGCTGGTGATTTCAAGTGGAACCAAGAGGAGGAGGAGCACTGCTTGCAGACTTGAGAGGCATTTCATGAAGTTTTTGTTAATACCACCATTTCTATGGTTAAGAGAAGGACCAGGAAATGCATGTCTGTAGCTCAAGATTTTCGCGATAGAAGTTAGTCGAAATATAATGTAAAGTAATTGTCTTGTGTTAATGAAATATATGGATTAAGATTTTGACATGCTAATTAGATATGTTGATTAAATTATAAATTATAAATAGCTAAATATTTGTTGATTATATTAACAGTTAGATTATGAATTAACTAATTATAATCATAATATAACAGGACAGCATTGAGATAAGAACTGTACCTACTACTCTACATGTAGTTATTTAGGATTTTCTTGTTCATTCGTAGTTCAGACGCCAAACAAAAATGTATCTATGATTCTTTTCAAAAATTTCCAACTGGATTAGTTGGTCTTCGTCCACAAATTTGCAATGATTTTCTATGCATGATTTTAATTATAAATCAATATTTTCTGACTGGATTAATTGTTTTCGCCTTATAAATTTTCCTATATGGACCCATAGAATAAAGACAGTACCGCATAATTGAATAATCGTAAGAGATTCCAATTTCCAACCTAATAGAAAAAGCAATCAGCTTCCGAGAAAAGCCATAATTGCTTGCTCCCCAAGCCCACAAAAATCTATAAGAATATAATTAATGACTTAGCATTTCCTTTATATTAACGGATATCTGCTTAATCATCTGGCAGGAGCTAGCCATGTCAACTGGCCTTGACATTGCAGAAATTTGCTTGATGAAGAAGCTTCACAATGAGAAGAAGACCAATATAATGGAAGCTTCCAAGAAGCCGCAGAAATCAAGAAAAACGCCAACTGGTTGCTTTCAGTTCTTTTGTGTTTGTTAGTTTTGCGGAATTTCTTCTTGAATCTCGTTTCTCTAGATGAGACTCCGTGTAAATTTGGGTTGAAGGTGCAATGTATAATGACAAAAATACATGAAATATTTAAACTGCATAAAGTAGTAAAACTTTTAAATTTCTAGAAATTAAAATCTTTAGCATCATAATCTGGAATTTGTATAATAATTGTAATAAACCAAATAGTCATTTTAAAAATTGATTATTCTTCTATTCCACAACACATTATGTATATAAATCATTTTAGAGAACACATTTAAACACTTGTAGCAATAATATTGTGAAATCAACAAGAACTTAAGCTCTGGAGACAATGAAAGGAAAAGCAGGCACTTTATACTACACCTATTTAATATGTATTGATAATAATTATTTATGTTTGAATAATTAATAAATAATTATTTCAGCATCAGCGTATTAGTAAAGTTAGCTTGTATAATTCTCTTTCCACAGATTATTCTAGGTCCTTGTAGAATTCCAATCATCCTATATATCATTCGAGGTAAATGTGTGTGATTTTGGTCATTAACTCGATTATATTTTAGCATCCAAATATTAATGATTTAACATAGTTATCATGCAATATTTTACTAGTACTATTATCCATAATTAATTAATGACAAAAACACCCCTACGCAAGCAAAATAACTTGGATCGAAATATTTAAAAATGTCACCATCTTTCTGTATATATGAAAGCACTTTATCAGAAGGACGTCGTCAGTGTTGACCTCATATTTCGTGAAGCCCAAATAAAGAAGGCAAGCAAATCTAAAGACTAATTCCAAAAGAATCAAAGTCAAAAAACAACTCCAAGAAAAGCACAAAATCTATCATGCAAATTACCCTACCACCCTAGCTATTTTTCTTGCTCACCAATCCCAAAATCAACTCTATAAATACCTACACCATCTCCTTCTCCCATTCACAACAAATCAGACAATAATTTTATTTTTCTTCCTTAAATTTTCCTGCCAAAGCCAGCCATGTCGATGTCCAACTCCGTCCTCGCCGAGGCCTACGTGATGAAGAAGCTTCACAAGGAGAAGATGAAGAAAATGGAAGAAGCAGCTTCCAGTGAGAAAAGAGTTGATCGGAGCCACGCTCATAACTCTCAGCATGCCTGCTTTTCCCTGTTCGCTTTCAAGAAAGTTCATCCAAATCAACCTGCACCTCCCAATCTCCCACCTTATAAGTTATAATTAACTAGAGATTTCTTTTCTTTTTTT
>AYJT01039677.1:0-24541 GCA_001278415.1 Ocimum tenuiflorum
TGGGAAAGACAATTCAAGCCATGGCATTCTTGGCTCATTTAGCTGAGGTAATTAATCATTTGTTCGAGTTCATGGAAGCAAGTTGTTGTTTTATTGATCGGTTATGCTGTATAGGAAAAAAACATATGGGGGCCCTTTCTGGTCGTTGCTCCTGCGTCTGTCTTGAATAATTGGGCTGATGAAATCAGTCGTTTCTGTCCTGACTTAAAGACACTTCCATATTGGGGCGGCCTTCAGGAGCGTACTGTGCTCAGGAAGAATATTAACCCAAAGCGCCTTTACCGAAGGTGATTTTCCATCTCCAATGTCCTTGCGCTTCATTTAGCTGCTTATTATTTGAAGAGTCTGCTGATACCTGATACTTGTATTTATATTATTGTATATGCTGCCAAAATTGGTAGTTTATGGTACTTGCTTCTATTTGTTGTTGTTCAATGCTTGTAGCCACATTATTATAAGTGTACGTTTTTCAACAAACATATTAGAAATGAATGAATGATGATTGTAAATTTAGAATAATGGAAAAGGATTTGGGTGTGAGATTAGATGTATTAGGTATGGACACTGCTAGGGCCTAGACTTAGGAAGGGAAGATTGAGATATGTTGTCTGACTGGCATTTCTTCACACGGAAATGGTTATTTAAAAGTTCCACACTTGCGTAGCTATAGCTTTTCACTGGTAGCACACACATGGGCTCGGTGTTTTGGTTTTATTCTCTCATGTGCCTTCCTTGACGTTTTTACTTTCCTCAAGTCTTTTCTTTTGTTATACTGATAACATCTTATCAACTTTTTCAGGGAGGCCGGATTTCACATTCTCATTACCAGTTATCAGCTTCTGGTTTCTGATGAGAAATACTTCCGCCGTGTAAAATGGCAGTATATGGTGTTGGATGAAGCACAGGCAATCAAAAGTTCTAACAGGTCTGAGCCTTCAACTAATGCTTTATTCCAAGTAAATACACAGCAAAAATCATAATGTTTTTAGTTTGGGTTCATCCCGTCATGAATCTTACTATTCTCTTCTCATCTTCTGGTATTTATGTGTTCCAGCAAAAAGCTTACTCCAAAAATTTACCGATGGTTATATCTAAGCTTAAAGATTGGTATTTTACTTGTCTGTGAATTCTTAAATGAACTCTTTCAGCTCTCGTTGACATCCCAATCCTATAAAATTAGAAGACATACTTGAGCAAGTCATTTGTTTTTGGCAAATACAAAGAATCACTCTTAGTTTACTATGAGCCCCTCCAACAATTCAACGTATTGTTCACTCCATTCATGATAGTAAATAGCTGCCTAGCATCAGAGGCTTCCCTTTCCATAAGATCAATTCAGTAAATTCTAATATTTACTATGCTGTCTGCTAATTGTAGTTCACGCCTTACGTACTTGCTAAATTACTGACTCATGTACATATATATGTAAACATTTAGATGTATATAGTGCCATTAACAATGTTTGATGTTGGAATGACAGTATACGGTGGAAAACACTGCTCAGTTTCAATTGCCGAAATCGCTTGCTTCTGACTGGAACTCCAATTCAAAATAACATGGCTGAACTGTGGGCTCTTCTTCATTTTATCATGCCAACTTTATTTGATAGCCATGAGCAATTCAATGAGTGGTTTTCAAAAGGGTATGTTTATCCTCTAAGCTGTTGGTCACTTGGTCTAAATAATCTATATGAGCTACAGATTTTATTCTTCTTTTTCTGCTCAACTTTATCAGAATTGAGAGCCACGCAGAGCATGGTGGGACGTTAAATGAGCACCAGCTTAATCGATTGGTAAGCACATTCATTTACTTTCAGAGTGCGATGCATTATTTTAATGAGTTTCTGCCTTTCTGGGAGTTCGTATTATCAACCAAATATGGGTTGTAGGTCAAAGAGTATGATCTTGTTTAACAATATGCATGTCATAGTTCTTTTGGTGATAATATGAAGTGCAGGGAGATTGAAGTTTACATGAGCAAACTGAAGTTACATGTGGCCTGCTTTTGAATATTGTTTAACAAATCTACTGAGTTCCTGATAATGTCTACATGGTGAAGACATTGAAGTTTATCAAAAAGATACTGATAGTAGAATATATGGAGATATTGTACCGACTTATTCAATCAGATAACTTTGTGAATCACATAACTTTTTTGTTGTTTATAGTCTTTGTACTTTATAGCGGGAGTTCTGTCTGTTAATGTTAAATGATGGCTTTGAAGCTTTAAGTTAAAGATATTCTCATCCTAGTATATGTTCTCTTCTATCATTGACGATGTTCTGGATATATGATTTCCTCTCTTTTGCCTCTCACTCTCTCTTTGTGAAACTTAATGATAACAGCACGCCATTCTGAAACCATTCATGCTGCGGAGAGTTAAGAAGGATGTGATCACTGAGCTGACAGGAAAAACTGAAATTACTGTTCACTGCAAATTAAGTTCTCGGCAGCAAGCTTTTTACCAAGCTATAAAAAACAAGATATCCCTTGCAGAGTTGTTTGATGGAAACCGTGGACATCTTAATGAGAAAAAGATACTGAATCTGATGAACATTGTCATCCAGCTCAGAAAGGTAGCATTTTCACTTGAATTGGTGGGATTCTATATTGCTAATATTGCTGGACAAAAGTTATCCATTTGGGATGAATTTAAAATCCAATATTTTATTTTCACTTTACTATCAAAGTAATGACTGGGAATATAATTTTTAGCCTCATGAGTCGTGATGTAGTTGAAGAAAAAATAGTTGAGATTTTGGGTGGGTTTTCTTTTCTTTCATGAAGGGATGACAATTCTTGGGCTGCCCAAGTGGTGAAACATTCTTACGTGGAATTGTATCTCTTGACCTATTGTTTTCTCATGTGTTTTAAAAATGATGTAATGGCAGTCTTTTCCTCCTTCATTCCAGGTATGCAATCATCCAGAATTATTTGAAAGAAATGAAGGAAGCACGTATTTCTATTTTGGGGAGATTTCAAATTCTCTTCTCCCTCCTCCCTTCGGCGAGCTGGAAGACATCTTTTTCTCTGGTAGTAGAAATCCTATTGTATACGAGGTAATTTGAATTCCCTCTTAAACAACAAGAATTTGTCCATGTTAATGTTTAGTTGTTGGATGGAAGAATGTTAATGTACTGCAAAATACTGGGCGGTGTCATTGTTACACTGAGACGGAGTCACTTTTGAAACTTTACTCAACCTCACTTTATCATCATTGAACTATGTGCTTTGTAAGGATGGCTCTTTGCTTTTACAGGTTTTGTGAGTCCTTAAAAGAATTTCTGTTTGCCCTAAGGGTGTTCATCACCCTTCTACATAGCTGTATAGTTACAATATTTAAAATGTTCATCACCCTAAAATGTTCACTATTTTGATTGTTACACTAATTGATCTATCTGGGTAATATATGGTTCTGAATACTAATGTATCTTCTGGATTATTATTCCGATGATTGTGTTGACTCCTTGATAATTGGCCTTTTTATGTAGTCCATTTTAGTGATTGATTATTCTTCTCATTTTACTCTCATAGATACCAAAACTGGTCTACCAAGAGGTTGGTGGTGGTTCCGAGGTTCAAAACTCAGAAACTGCCCGGAATTTAAGCAAAGGGTCACTTCAGAAATTATTTAACATATTTTCTCCAGAAAATATTTACAGATCTTCACTACAGAAGGATTACGTTTTGGATTGTAATTCTGGACGGAGTGGAACATTTGGATTCTCCCGCTTTATTGATTTATCACCAGCAGAAGTGTCGTTCCTGGCAACTGGTTCGTTTATGGAGAGATTATTATTCTCTATTATGAGATCAGATCGCCAATATTTGGATGGAATCTTGGACCTGTTGATGGAAAGTGACGATGATGATTTCCAGTATGCTCATGTTGGCAAGGAAAAAGTGAGAGCTGTCACACGAATGTTGCTATTGCCTAGTAAGTCGGAGAGAAATATTCTTAGGAAAATGCTACCAACAGATCCCACACATGATCCATTTGAGACTCTCATCACACCTTTCCAAGATAGGCTTCTATCTGATATCAAGCTTTTGCATTCAGTATACTCATTCATCCCTGGAGCTAGAGCGCCACCAGTAAGTGTTAATCATTGTTATTCGTTTCTCTCTCTCTCTCTCTCTCTCTCACACACACACACACACGCACACACACACACATGTGCCATGACTTGTTTGTCAACTAAGGATTTCTTGGATTGTTGTATTTGTCTCAGATAAATGTCCATTGTTCAGATAGAGACTTTGTGTACAAGACTGCTGAAGCGTGGCATCACTCTTGGTTGAAGAGGCTGTTGATTGGATTTGCACGAACCTCTGATTCTAATGGCCCAAGGAAACCAACTGCCATTCATCCTTTAATACAAGAGATTGATGCTGAATTACCGGTTACACAACCTGCACTTCAGCTTACATACGAGATCTTTGGATCTTGTCCACCCATGCAACCATTTGACCCTGCAAAAATGCTGACAGTATGCTCTACCTCTCTGCTCCCCTATACTTCTACCATGCATCAAGTAAACCCATCATGATATCTTATACTTTTTCCAGGACTCTGGGAAGCTTCAAACACTTGATATACTTCTAAAACGTCTGCGAGCAGAAAATCACCGCGTTCTTCTTTTTGCACAAATGACAAAAATGCTGAATATCCTTGAGGTAAATTCAACTCATTATCGTTAATCACAATTTCTGGTGCAATTATTTTCTTGTGACCGTGGATCATCGGGGCATGGTTAAAATTCTCTTAGAAAGATATCCTACTTTTATGCCTTGGAAAATGTGGAATGCAATAACTTGATCTTGCCATGCCTTCACCAACCATTGTTTTGTCCTACCGAATCTAGTTTCCTCAGGGGCTAGATTTCATTTCTGTGTACTGCTATAATTTTGAAGATATGGAGCTTTAGTTTGCTGTCTTTAAACTGAGTGGAAGATTGAGTTTGAACTATCTCTTTGAAAGTGATGTCTTTGGTTGATACACTCGCTTTGCAGGATTATATGAACTATAGGAAATACCGGTATTTGAGGCTTGATGGTTCGTCCACAATAATGGATCGTCGTGACATGGTGAAAGATTTCCAGCACCGGTATGTGCTCTCGTGACTCTCTCAGAGTCTCTCTCTCTCTCTCTCATGGATCCTTTCTAAACTTCCTGCAAACTCTATTTAGGAGTGATATCTTTGTGTTCTTGCTGAGCACAAGAGCTGGTGGGCTTGGAATCAACTTGACTGCTGCTGACACAGTCATATTTTATGAAAGTGATTGGAATCCCACTCTAGATCTACAGGCGATGGACCGTGCCCATCGTCTGGGTCAAACTAAGGATGTTAGTATTTCAACTCTCATCTTGATTTTAACCTGCTTCGAGTTAATAATAATCCTCACAAAGGAATCATCCCTGTAGGTCTCTGTGTACCGATTAATTTGCAAAGAGACAGTCGAGGAAAAAATCCTTCAGAGAGCCAGTCAGAAAAACACAGTCCAGCAGCTTGTGATGACCGGTGGCCATGTCCAAGGTGACCTTTTGGCTCCTGAGGATGTTGTATCATTGTTGATTGACGATGCCCAACTGGAGCAGAAACTGAAACAAGTTTCACAACAGGTTTGGAAAGAATCGAGCTTTTCCTTTCGTATATTGAACCCCTTATTCTCTGCTAGATGTGTGAAACTGACCAGTTTGCTGCACCCGAACAGGCAAAGGATAGACAGAAGAAGAAAAGTGGTGCAAAGGGTATCAGAATTGATGCAGAAGGAGCTGCATCTTTGGAGGATCTTGCAAACTCTGAATTACAAGACAATGACTTCGACCCTCATGATCCTGACAAGGCGAAATCGAGCAACAAGAAGGTGCTGATCTCTTCTGATCTCTGTGGTTTCATTGAAATTCTTGTGGTTTCATCTGATCTCTGTGCAGAGGAAAGCCGCCACTGACAAGCAAGCGGCGGCAAAGTCAAGAGCCCAGAAGAGTTCCAAACAGGTTGATCCGTTGATTATGGACTACCAACTCGACGATTCTCAGCAGAACACTGAATCCATACCACAAAGACCGAAGAGATTGAAGAGGCCAACAAAGAGTGTGAATGAGAATATTGAACCTGCATTCACAGCTATCCAACACCAGAACCTAGAACTGTGAACGAGAAGATGTTCTTTTTCGAGCATTCGGATTTTATGGGGGCTGGTGAGGGATGTGGTTGCATTGAAGGAACTAACTGGTGTGAATGAAGGAAAATTTGTATAGCAGTATTGTACAGATTATTTTGTTAGGATGGAGCTGCCAGTTTTTGTGGTTGCTGTACGAGAAATATAGTGATGTATAGCAGCAGGATTATGGTTCTCAAATATCGAACCGCCTCTTTTTGTGTTTTTTTGAATTTTGCTTCAGCTATAGCCTTAGTTGAGTGTAATCAAGATACGTGAACGGGATCTCTTGAATAATCAAGAGTTTTTCCTAATACATTTGGGCATACGTAGAGACGCCAGAAATAAAGAGTACAATATTATATAAAATTCCTCCCTAATTTTATTCTATTGTGACTTGAATTTATGACATAATGCCAATGGGAAGATGCTTGACCAATTGTACTCCAAAGTAGAAGGCATATGTAGAAATATAGGCTTCCATCAAGAAACTTGGTATAGCTAGCACCACTACTATTGTTGGAGGTATAATAATTCGGTCCCTGAAGTGCCACAAGTCTGAAAAATAAGAGCTTTTGAAGAGTTTGAAGAAAGGACAGCTAAGAGGCCAATCAGAGGATGGCATTTTCCAAATTTGGCAATTCGATCCAAGAGATTCCAATATAATAGTTTGTATGTGTTAATTGGAAATCGAACAAGCCAATTTTAAGTTTTATATTATTTTGGTGGCAAGCAAGCTTGATAACTAAGTTAACTTGAATAATTCATATTTATGGACTTCGGTCGATTAATTAGTAAAAAAGTATGTTTTTTTATTAACTTTGTCATTAGTCATTACTAAGAAATGAAATAATTTGCGTTATTATAATTCGTAATAAACAAATTAAATTTGAGCAATTCAATATTGGGCAATCAAATTATAGTTATACCTGCGTAGAACATAAGCTCCTCAAAGAGAGGTTTAAACGGTATAACATTTGAAATTAGGGCTTTCAAAACCCAAAACCGCTCCACTTTTATACTACATGCTTATATGCATAGCTTCTCATCACTGCACATCAACCCAGTGTGTGTAGTGCGCATTTTTGTCCTTCCCAATGGCGACCGATGCTGACATGATTGGTTGGACCGGTCTTCTGCATTCCTCTTCGAAGCTTATCGAACAAGCCGCTCCTTCTGCTCAGTTCCCGCCACTTCAGGTATCATATTGAATTATGTTGATTCGGAATCGTAATTGTTTGTTCTTATGCTTTTTCGTTTTGAGATTTGGTTGATTGAACTGATTTGCTTTGTTTTTGGCGGGAACAGAGGAGCTTGGATCAGTTGGAGGCTCTGTCGAAGAAGCTGAAGGCGAAAACCCTACGATCCGAAGCTCCTTCTCAGTCTATTGCGGCTACTAGGTAAATTATTGCTTTATTTTCTGCAAATGTAGTTTGCAAGTTTTTTTTGCATTTTATGAACTTAGGTTCTGTGCCAGTTATTTATGGAGTTCTCGTTTTGTCCAATGGGAATAGCTTAGTAGCCCGTAGAGCTTGGCTTGATCAAGGTTTAACTCAGAACAGAAAAAAATGAAAGTGAATTTGATGGAGATAGATGTTGCAAAATGCATACCATTTTAATATTTTTTTGAAAAGTAGTTTTGTGTACTTCATAAGACGAGGATGCTTCAAATGGATGCATATATTGAGGTAAGAAATCTGTTATTGTTGCCTTTAATTTAAAGATCAATTAATAAAATGACTGTTATTGGGGGATGGCATTTGGAAATCTAGCTTATGTTTTATGGGGTTTTCATACTATGAGCAGAGGAATATGATGTAATATGTGACCATAGATGACATCACTTAATATTTTGCTGATAATATTTCATAAATTTCCTCTAATTTCTCTGTCTTATTGTATATAAATGATTTCAAACTGTCAGGCTACTAGCTCGAGAGGGTTTAAATGCAGAGCAGCTTGCTCGTGATCTTAAGTCCTTTGAGTTAAAGGTATAATCATTCATCCCTAACGAGCCATCTCTACAGATGTTGTAAAGGAATGTTGCTTGGGCGCAATACTAGGTAGTGTCATCTGGAAATTGATGCTGAGAGTATTACAGTTTCCAGCCTACCACCCCTCCTCTTTACCTATATTTACGTATTTTTAATATATTATTCTTCATTTTGCATTTTCCTCATAAAGACCACATTTGAAGATGTTTTTCCTGCTGAGGCAATAACAGTTGAAGAATATCTCGAACAGGTAATTTCATTGTTTTTGATACCTAACCACAAGTTACATATATAATGATAAAAAATCATGTAAGAACAAAATATTACTGGATTTTTCCTTTCAGACAAGCATGCAATTTTTTGAACCTCAGGTCCATGAAATGACAATTCTCTCAGCTGTTCAGGAAGCTCAGAAGGATAATCTTAGAAGTTTTAATGATTATATGATGTCTGTATTAAAGGTGACCTGATCAACATTACTATTGATTAGATTTGAGATTCTTTGTAGATTCTCATGTTGAATAAAAATGACATCAATTGGCCATGTGGTCGACCTTGTATTTTCAGGAGGACTGGCAAAAAGAAAATAGAGATTACCTTCAGAGCCTGAGTCAAATTTCACTACTACCCAGGGCAAATGTCCGTGGTTCTAGCAATGGGATTCGCCACCAGGGTCAAATAGTGCCTATGACTTCAAGTCCTGAGGTTTCATCTGGACCATCAAGTCTCAAGCTGGCACTTTTAGCTGATAAACCCGTAGTTGAAAAAAAGGCTGCTGCATATGCAGAAGTCGTGAAGAATCTTAACAGTGCTAGGCAGCATGGCTTACCGTGCTAGGCAGCATGGCTTACCATTCAAGGTAAGATAGGGAGCTACTGTGTTCACTAAATCTTTCAATTTACATTTGCACTTCTGGATGATGGGCAGTAGCTTGACTCATGTGATATCTACATTGTTGAATCTGTTTCTTTGAGTTATTCTGATATAAGATACATTGATACAGAGGAAGTAACTCTCTGTTTTCTTTGAGTTATTTTGAAATCTGATAGAGGAAATACCTCTCTTACTTCTATATACCACATCAGCATATTGTAGAGTTAATCATTTATTTCTTCAGCCTGCTGCAGCTTTCAGAAATGCATACGAAAGTCTGAAATTGGACTCATCCGGAACAAAATCTGTCAGCATGCTGAAAATTTGGCACCTAATTATGGTATGTTTGCTAGTTGATATAACCAATATGTATATGTGTGTTCCCTCCTCTCAAAGTTCCTGTTTCCCATGCCCAAATTCACAGAACTTAAGACTGTTCTATATTGGTGCACTATTACTGGCAGACATTAATGGGTGAGGACCTGACTGTAAAACGAAATGTTTCAAAAAGAATGTCGTTGGTGATTGGAGCTCGACGCCATCTGGAGTGGGGACACGAGAAGTATGTAATGGATATGATTCATAGTCATCCTGCACAGGTTAACTATTTAAATATTTTTCTTCTATGTGTATAGTGCACAAAATAACTACCTTGTTCACACTGTGGTTGGTCATACATATTTGTACCTCCTACTGGGATTCTCAAATGACTTGATGTAAGATCATTGCTTGATTTTACCTTTTAGGCATGCTGGTATTTTCTTAGAGCCTTTTGTACATCTTTTTTTATGCCTTGGTGTTTTTTTGTTTCATTTGGATGTGGTCCATCTTGTAATTTTTATTATTTATCTTTTGATATGATTGTAGGCTGCTCTTGGTGGGGCTGTTGGAAATCTGCAAAGAATCCGTGCCTTCCTTAGGGTCTGTTACATCATTAAACAGACACATGCCAGTTTACGAATGGATAAATGTGTATTAATCTGCTCGTTTATAAATTAGTGCCTTTGTTGTTCTGTAGATGCGTTTAAAGGATTATGGACTTCTTGACTTTGATGCTGGTGATGCTCGTCGACAGCCTCCTATTGACACCACGTGGCAACAGGTGTAGTACTACTTTTAGTTGTGTTTAAGTTCTACACATGGTCAATGGAAGCATTCTGGACTAATGAAGGCTCCACAAAATCATTTCCCCCTTATTGCTTTTCTTAAGCAGCAGATCCTTTTCTGTTTTTCCCCCAAAAAATACAAAATAAAATAAAGAACTTGAGGAGCATCAAATCTTGTATGAGAATCTGATGGGCATCCCATGTCAAGTTCTAAAAGTACTAAGGGAAGTCACTAAAAATAGCAGGATATATGTAAGTAAGATAATCTTCTTGTTTTAATGATTTGAATTGTTTGAGCATTAAATGTATATATTTCTAGGTTATGTGGGGCACTAATTTCTTGTATCTGATAGTTTTATTCTTGTTAACTACAGATATACTTTTGCTTGAGGACTGGATACTATGATGATGCTATGGGAGTTTCCCGAACAGCTCGTGTATCCCAGCAATTCACTCCACTGGTATGCATGGTAGAAATGCTTTTCTATTAATCATATACTCAAGTGTATTAGCTTCTTTTTCTAGCTCGCTGAGTGGATTACTACCGGAGGTATGGTATCAGCAGAGACTGCAGCTGCTGCTTCAGAAGAATGTGAGAAAATATTACGGATGTTTGAACGAGTTGGTCAGCCATCATATGACAAGAAAAAATTGCTCTTGCATGCTATTATATCTGGTTCCAGGAAGCTGATAGATCGGATTCTTAGAGAACTACCTACTATCTTTAATATTATTGAGGATTTCTTATGGTTTATGTTGTCTGCTGTACGGGAAAGCTCCAGTGGTTCCTCTTTTTCAGTCATCCACAATGGAGGGGTATCATCCTACAGTTTGGAAGATTTGCAGGCGTATCTAAATAAGTTTGAGCCATCATAGTATACAAAGAATGGAAAGGACCCTTTGGTATATCCATATGTTCTATTCTTAAGCATCCAGCTGCTTCCAGGTGTTCTTCAATTGTCGAAAGATATTGGAGATGATGCATATAGTGTTGACTCAGTGCATATATCTATTGTACTAGTTGATTATGGTATCCTTTCTGAAGGTTCTGGGCCAGGACAAAAACTTGGATTGATGGAGGCTTTGGCCGAGACGTCTAGCATTATAAGGCAGTATGGCGCAGCATATTTGCGCCATGGCGACTTGTTAATGGCATTGGAGTATTATGCCCAAGCAGCTGCCTCTGTGGGTGGTGGGCAACTGTCATGAATTGGAAGAGCTAGTGTGGATCAGCAAAGGCAGAGGACCTTGATGTTAAAGCAACTTCTGACGGAGATTCTCTTGCATGATGGCGGTATACCTCTTTTGCTTGGCTCAAGAGGTGCTGGAGAAGAAGGTCAATTGGGAAGGTATCTTTCTGATGGGAAGACAAGGCAAGAGTTTCTGTTTGAAGCCGCTCGCCAGTGTCAGGATGGTGGTTTATATGATAAAGTGAGATCTCTTAATCTTGTGCTTTTGTGTTTCATCCAACTCTGAGTTGACAATGTGCTTGATTTTCCATGATGACTATATCTGTGCGAAAGGACATTCTTCTCATGAATTTTTCTTGATTTATCAATAAATTTCTGTGCTTCTTAGTTTTGGTTTCTTGTGTCAATATTATCAGAATGAAGATCCACTTATTGAATAATATGTACTCCTTGTAAGATCCGAATGTTGAGTAATCGGGATTAGTTTGTTACTCCATTTCTTGTTCCAAAACCCTCTTCCTTTCATGAGGTCAAAACAAGTTCAGCATATATCTTGAAGTGGATGATTGTTGATTTGCCTCTGTTCATCTTGGAGTGTAGTTATCTTCCTAACTGTTCATATCTCAAACAGTAAAGCTGTTCTCCCATGGAATTGTTATGGTGACTTACGCACTTAATATGCTAATCTTTTGGTTTTTGCGCATCAGAAAGAATATTTTGTAGTTATACTAACAACCAGAAACTTATACTTTGTACAAATTTAACTATTTTGATGTTGTAACAGAAACTTAAAACCATAAACATTTGGTTAGCTTCATGTTCCCCGGGATATTTTGTGCTATTGGTTTATATCTCCTTTGTAATTCCCACAATTTTAGTTCTGTCTGCAATTTTCTGATTAATGCTTACTGACCCTCTTAATTATTTGGACTCACTTTACCTTCAAATCTCAGTCTATAGAACTTCAAAAAAGAATCGGAGCATTTTCTGCTGCATTAGATACAATAAACAAGTGTATATCTGAAGCTCTCTGCGCCTTATCCCGTGGAACACTGGATTGTGAAAGCAGGATTACTGGACTTGTACACTCTGGAAATGAGATCTTGGAGACATTCAAATATTACCCTGAAATCAGGTTTCTAATGCTTGCTTTTTTTTATCTTTCATGTTATGTAGCTGAAGAACAGGCATCATTCTCTCTATTAATTTAAAAATTTGCAGAGTTGTTGATATAAAAATGTGATTGAATTCACATTACCTTCATGTTTACTTTTCTATCTGGCCATATTTCTTGAGCTGTTTGGCACTAGTTTCTTAATGAAAATTTGAAGGGAGAGTAAAAAAAAGTTCTTCGATGTGTGTCTGAATTCTTTTCAAACACGCTGTGAGAGGGGACAAAGGGTCATGACTTTTGATGTTATATCTGCTTTTTTGGGTTCGTCGAGTTTATAGGTGGATTTGTTGTTTATATATTTTTGTTAATATTTCCCTGAGTTTCTAAGACTCTTTCTGGTCCTGAACTCCCATGTCATTCCATTCCGCAGTCCTCAGGAGAGGAAAGATGTTAACGAGCAACAAAATGTGCTCAGACAGCTTGAGGCGATACTATCTATCCATAAACTTGCAAGGTCTGGAAATAAATTAGATGCGTTAAGGGAGATTGCAAGACTTCCGTTCCCTCCACTGGATCCGAGGTCTGCAGATTTCACGACTGGTGTTTTCCAGAATGTTTCGCCTCATGTTGAAGCATGTGTGCCTGGCGTGCTCAAAGACGCTCTCAATTGTTTGGAAAACGTCACAGATACCGATGGATCACTTCGTGCTATGCGATCAAAGGTAAAAATTCTGGTTCATTTTATTGTAAATATCTACTTTTGCAACTACCCATGTGCCCACGATAGAGTTTCACCATTGCACTGATTATGAATTTATGATCATTGTTTCAATGAGAATTCACTCATTTTGCAGATCGCCAACTTTCTTGCAAACAATCTGAATCGAAACTGGCCTCGTGATTTGTATGAAAAGATTGCTCGAAGCTTGTGAATGCTGTCCTAGGATGTAATATGTCCATGAAGATTATTGTGTGTGTTTTTGCCAGATATTCCCTTGGTTGCTCTGTGAGGGTGAGGCGATTTCTTTTTGAAATTGTAAGGATACTAAATATATTCCCTTTTTTTATAAGTCCTGATTCATTAGATTTTAGCCTAATTTTTAAAAATTAATACGGATATCTTGAACTTGGATTATATTTTTGTATGAATTTTGTTTACGTTCATTATGCAGAAAGGTCAAGGTCAAACTAAACTTTACTAAAAACATTTTATATATAAATGTATGCTGTTATTTCGTATAAATGTTTCAGATTGTAAAATATATCAATGCATTGAGTTGACAAGCAGTAATCTCTAGCCGCTTTTAATGTGAAATATTGGTTTAAATTGTCATTTGTATTTGTTAATACATGTATATATTTAGTATAGATTATAGAAGACCAAAATATTACTTTCTACTTGTATATATATATATGTGTGGTTCCTATTGTGGTTCCCATTGTTAATAAAATATATGAAAGTTCTCCCAAATATTTGAATATGGTATCAAGAGCCAAATTGGGTTTCAGTTCTTTTGGGACTAGGGTTTAGAAAAATTACCTACACATTTCATTTTTGCCGCCTATTGGCCGATACCGTTGGCACTGGGAGGTTAGCCGGAGCTGGTCGACCCCCGCTTGAAGTTCGGCCACTGGAATCCGCGTGTGTGTGTCATACGTGCCATTTGAAAGTTCTCTTGCAAATCGCGTTTGCTGCGCATGGCGGCGTGTCAGTCGTCGGAAACTGTTCTGCTGTTTCCTCTACCTACTGGTCTGAACTTTTGGTTTAGTTTCTTATTCGTTTGGTGTATGTTGTAGTTTTGTTTGGATTTTGTTTGGGAAATTGCATTTGGAGTTCTTTGTGGCTGTTTGAGATGTCTGATTTTGATAGTAAGATTGTTGATGTGTTCCCGATAATGACGAAAATCACAGAACACAAACTAAGTTCGACTTATTTGGATTGTTGTCGGACTATAGATCTTTATTTGCTCAGTGTTTCTATGGATACTCAATATAACTGATGATCTACCAATTGATGATTCTAAGCTCAATGGACTTCATGTGGATGCTAAGTTATTTCTACAAATTCGCAACTCTATCAGTAGCGAAGTTGTTGGAATGGTGACCCACTGTCGGGCGGTTAAAACTTTACTGTCTTATCTAGAGTTTTTGTATTCGAGAAAAGGGAATGTTTCTCGAATGCATGATGTTTTTCAGGTCCTCTATAAACCAGAGAAAGCAGACAAGTCGCTTATAGATTATTTTATGGGATTCTCAAGAAGACTTATGAAGAACTCAATGCGTTGCTTCCATTTAGTGTCGATATCAAAGTCCAGCAAGCCCAACATGAAAAAATGGTTGTTATGAGTTTGCTAGCTGGTCTTTCACTAGATTATGAGACTGCTAAGTTGCAAATTCTTCCAGATATCCAAATTTCACCTTTGGATGAGGTTTTTCAGTAGACTTCTTCGAACAAAATAGTGCCCTTATGAGTTATGCTCTTGCTCATCAATCTGGGAAGCAACAACACAAGAGTGGTGAATCTAAGGGTACTCGGGGACCATCGGATGCAAATGCAGAGTGTCATTATTGTCACGAGATTGGACATATAAAACCAGATTATCTGAAACTTCGTTAAAGAAGGCCTCTAGCTACTGATATGGTTAGTGGCGAGATTGCTAGTAGTTTTGTTACTATTTCTGCCAATGAATATGCCCAGTTAAAGCAACAATCGACTCAATCTAGCTCTGTCACAACCATTGCTGAGTTAGGTAATCCTCATGCAAGCCTTGTTTTATCCTCTTCCAAATGGGTCATCGATATAGGGGCTACAGATCATATGACAGGTAATTTAGACATGTTCACTTCCTTTGTTCCTTATAAACAGTCATCTCCAGTTTCCCTTGTTGATGGTTTCCCATCTCGAGTTGTTGGCTCCGGAATGGTGCAACATACTTCTTCTATTTCTTTACCTTCTGTTCTCTGTCTTCCTCAACTCTCCTTTTATTTAGTTTCTGTTAACTGACTCATGATCTCAATTGTTGTGCCTCATTCTTTCTTGATCATTGCTTGTTTCAGGATCTTACGACGAAACATATTATTGGTAAAAGACATGAGTCAGATGGCTTATATATTCTTGATAAGCAACACCCTAAATCAGTTGCATGAATTGGAGTCGTCACTCCCAGGGAAGCGCATTAGCGGTTGGGTCATCCATCTTTGTCGTTGTTAAAGATCATGTGTCCCTAGTTTTCTCAGTTTCCAATTTAGATTGCGAGTCATGTCAGTTTGCTAAACACCATCATGTTAGTTTGAGTCCTCGAGTCGATGAAAGAGCTAGTGCTCCTTTTGAGTTGGTCCATTTTGATGCATGGGATCTATGTCCCATTACAGCCAAACCTGGTTTTCGTTACTTTGTTACCTTTGTTAATGATTACTCTCGCATGACTTGGCTTTATTTAATGAAAGTTCGTTCCAAACTATTTACACATTTTTATGCTTTTTGTGCTAAAATTAAAACTCAATTTAACATGTCTGTTAAAACTTTGTGAAGCGATAATGCTAAGGAATATTTATTAGACATATTTCATAATTATATGATGCACAATGGCATTCTTCATCAGACATCCTGTGTTGACACCCCATCTCAAAATGTTGTCGCTGAATGAAAAAATAACCATCTTCTTGAAACTACTAGAGCTCTCTTGTTCGCTATGAAAGTACCTAAAACTTTTTGGGGTGATGTTGTTTCTACTGCTAGTTTTCTTATCAACCGCATGCCATCCTCTGTTCTTTGTGGAATGTCTCCATTCCTTGGTCTATTTCTGTCTAAGTCTTTGTTTCTTATTTCTCCAAAAGTGTTTAGTTGTACTTGCTTTGTTCGGGATGTTCGTCCTCATATCACAAAACTTGATCCCAAATCATTGAAGTGCATATTTCTGGGTTACTCTAGGTTACAAAAAGGGTATAGATGTTATTGTCCTGGTCTTGATAAGTATTTTGTATCCACAGATGTTACCTTTTCAGAACACACACCTTACTCTTCGGTTTCTACTCCTTCTCCCACTGAAGAGGAGCATACATATTTTCTCATATACCTTCATTCTCCAGATCCGCCTTCTATTCCTGGTCGACCTCTCATCATACAAACATACTCTAGGTGTTCACATGCGGGTCCTAGTGCATCTGCTGATTTGGTGCCTAATCCGATTGATTCATGTCCTGATGAGCTAATAAGCTTCGCCGGCGGATCCTATTCCAAGTGACGATCTTCATATTGCTCTCAATAAAGGTAAACATTCATGTACATTTGACATTACTTCTTTTGTCTCCTATAATCATGTTTCACCTCAAACTCGTGCTTTAGTTGCTTCTCTTGCTTATGTCTCCATTCTTAAATCTTTTGTTGAGGTTTGGGCTCATCCTAGTTGGCGTACTGCTATGATTGAGGAAATGAATATTTTATATGATAATGATACTTAAGTTTTGGTGGATCTTCTAGTTAGTAAACAGCGTAATGGGTGTAAGTGGGTATTTACCGTCAAGATGAATCTTGATGGTTCCGTTGTTCGTCTGAAAGCCCGTCTTGTTGCTAAGGGCTATTTTCAGACTCATGGTATTGATTAGTTTGACACATTCTCTCTGGTTGTGAGACTTTCGTCTATTCACATATTGATCTCGACGGCAACCACTCATCATTGGTTTCTCCATCAATTGGACATAAAAAAATGCATTCTTACATGGCGATTTACGGGAGGATGTTTATATGGAGCAACCACCATGTTTTGTTGCTCAGGAGGAGTCTGAGAAGGTTTGTTTCCTTCGAAAATCCTTGTATGGATTGAAACAGAGCCCTCGTGCATGGTTCGGTACATTTTGTTGTGTTATTTAGAAGTTCAGGATGAAGATGTGTAAATCTGATAACTCTGTCTTCTGCAAGCAGTCTGAACATGGAATCATTTTTCTAGTTGTTTATGTGGATGACATTGTTATTACCGGTAGTGACTCTACAGGGATTACTTCTCTCAAATCATTCTTACATTCAGAGTTTAACACTAAAGATTTGGGAATGTTGAAGTATTTTTTAGGTGTAGAGGTGGTGAGGAGCAAGAAAGGAATTTTCTTGTCTCAAAGAAAATATGTGCTCGATTTACTTTCGGAGATAGGAAAATTAGGTGCTACACCATGCAGTACACCAATGATTCCTAACTTGCAGCTTATGAAAGAAGGGGAACCTTTCAGTGATCCTGAGAGATACAGACGATTGGTTGGGAAGCTGAACTATCTTAGGGTGACACGCCTTGATATTGCATTTTCAGTAAGTGTAGTAAGTCAGTACATGTCATCACCGATTGTTGATCATTGGAAGATAGTGGAGCAGATTTTATGTTATTTGAAGGGAGCACCCAGACGTGGAATTGTATATAGTGACCATGGTCACGATAGGATTGAGTGCTTCACTGATGTTGATTGGGTTGGATCCAAAGAAGATCGTAGATCTACTTCAGGATATTGTGTATTTGTGAGAGGTAATTTCGTTATTGGGCAAGCAAGAAACAATAAGTGGTCTCTCGATCAAATGTTGAGTCTGAATATAAAGCCATGGCTAACGTTGCACGTGAGATATTATGGGTACAGGAGTTCCTGAAGGAAGTAGGTCTGAAGGCCTCAATACCAGCAAAGTTGTTGTGTGATAATCAAACTGCAATATATATTGTTTCTAATCCATTCTTCCATGAGAGGACCAAACATATTAAGATTGATTGTCATTTTATTCGTGAGAAGATTCAGAAGGGTTTAAAATCTACTGGATATATGAGGACAGAAGATCAACTTAGAGACATCTTCACTAAGGCTCTTAGTGGTGCTCGAGTTCAATATCTTTGCAATAAGTTGGACATGATTAACATCTATATTCCAACTTAAGGGGGAGTATTAATACATGTATATATTTAATATATATTAGAATAGACCAAAATAGCATTACTCTACTTGCATATATATATATATATATGTAGTTCCCATTGTTAATATATATATTATTATTATATAAATATTTATATTTATGCTATCATTTTATACAAAATTAATGATGCATAGTAAGAAACATAATGATGCATAACATAGGTTTAGCTCTGATGATGGAGAGTAGGACTGCGATAGTGGTTCAAATTAAAAGGTTTTGTTGAGGATTCAGTTGGTGATGAACGTAACTTTGCCTCTGGCGATCTGCCCCAGCTGCAATTCAGGTATACTCTTGGAAAGCGAAGCATGTGGAGTTTCCTTGTGCTCGTGAGTGGTCAATTTTTTTTAATTATTATATTACTAATGCTAAATATTCATGTGTATATTGTAATGTAGGCAAAATCACGTCGAAGGTGCGGTAGATTGAAAAGTTGGGCATGGCTGACGTGCTGGAGAATTAGGGTAAATTGTGGATTACAGCTCGGATTGGTCTTAGTGGGAAGACTCATTGCTCAATAGAAGAAACTTTGTGAGTGATGCACTTTGCTTATCCTTAATTCACCATTATCCTCTTTATGTTATGGTCTTTGTTAATCTTTGGTTAATTTATTAATTGACCAACAAAATTTGGAAAAGTTGGTTAGGTAAATGCTGATTATATATGTTGACGTGGTAAATCCCAGAAACTCAAAAGTCGTGGAAATAAATGAGGTGAAAAGAGTTATCTTCTTTCCTATTTAACAGAGTACAGTAATAAGAAAACAAAAGGCGAAGCCAGACAAAGGATTCTAATCAGTCAACCTTGGTTGGCGTACTATGCAATGACAAAAGTCCTAAGACAATTGACATAATGTTTAAGCGCTAAGTTTTTATATTGGGACCAGTAGCATGTTATTGCTGTTTAGCTAAATGAAACTGAAATGAATAATTCTCCAAATTTCCATTTCTGACTCTAAAGGCTTTCCACAAACTCTTGAATTTTGCGTTATGAGCGAATTTCTGAAGCGCTCTTATCTAAATTTTATTCATTATGTTGGTGAGGAGTTTCCAGAAGTCTGCCGGGATAGTAGATTGCATCTTTCAATTGTTCAAAACTATTTCCTTAATCTGTTCCAGACGTACGACGTTATAGCATCCACAGAAGTAGATTCTATTGTGCATGTGCTTAAAAATGTTATCTTCGTGGTGCCGAGGGTGATGAAGTTGGCTGAAAGCCATTACCACATCAAGAAATATCAGCTCCTTGAAGTTTTCATCACTTTCCTTCTTCAATTGCTATATCATAAAACTCACCCAATACTTTGTATGTACAAAGATGGGATTGAAGATCTCGAGAAGGAGCTGAGATTTCTCCTCATTATTCTTGGGGACACTTCAATAATGCTGTGTGCGGATGAGCAAGAAGAGTTCCATAATCTCATGCTGAAATTTGAAGCAGTGTCAAATGAAGCTGGAAAATTAGTCTATCATGTACTCTTCTCCTCTAATCGAACGTTTGTAGAAATTGATGAAGATCTTGTTATAGTTCTTGGTCATGCCAGCCTCTTGAAAACCAGCATCATGAAATTCTTAAATGTTATATCATCTACTGGGAAATTGGCATATGCGACACCAAGGACATCTGTGGTGAATTCACTCCTCTTTGTTGATTCTCTAACTTGTTTACTAGAGAATTTGGTGAATCAGGATTGTTGCAGTCTTATATCTGGTGTAAAGGGTCAAATTAAAACCCTCCATCAAGGACTAATTTCTGTTCAATCTTTCTTCAAAGAGACAGGACTGCAAGAATTTTCAGAAGCTGGAGAACTGCAAAAGACTTTGACGATGCGAGTTGGCGATTTGGTTAGTGGAAGTGAGCATCTTATCATTTCTTTCCTGGTTGGGGATGCTCCTCTTTGGTATCTCATCAACAGGCTGTCCGACATCAATCGCATGATTGAGATTTCTATGATCAATCTCCAAGAACTCACATTTGTATCGAATTTTAGTTCACGACTATCATTGCAGGATCAACAGAGAAATTTCGACGACAATGAAACTGATGCTGCAATTGGTTTGGAGGAACAGACAACAGATATTCTAGAAAACCTTATAGGAGGAACCCACCGCCTGCAACTTATATCAATATTTGGGATGCCTGGAGTTGGTAAGTCAACTTTAGCAAAGAAATTGTTCAAACACCCGTTTGTTAACTATCGCTTTGACAAGCTCTCCTGGTGTGTGATTTCTCAAGAATATCAAAGGGAAATTGTCCTTACCGAAATTCACACTCAGTTAACAACTGAGCCAGGCAGTAATGCCTCCATGAATATGGAAGAAGCAAGTTTACTTGGCCGTTACAAAACTAGGGTAGATGAACGCGTTTACAAGATTTTAAAGGGAAGAAGATACTTAATTGTGATGGATGATATATGGGACTCAAACGTGTGGGATGATTTGCGGAGCTGTTTCCCAGATGATGGTAATGGAAGTAGGATATTGTTCACCACAAGAGACAAAAATGTGGCTCCACTCAACTGTAAAAAGTGTGGCTTGCGCCCCTTGTCAAACGACCAATGTTGGGAGCTTCTACAGAGGAAAGTGTTCAGCAATAATCCTTGCCCTCCTGAATTGTTAGAAATTGGAAAGCAAATATCTGCAAATTGCCATGGACTACCACTTATTGTAGTAGTTATTGCTGGAATTCTTTCAACAGTGGACAAGGAAGAAAGTGTGTGGGCAGAAGTGGGATGTAATCTTGCCTCATACATTTTTGGAGGTGGAGAGAATTCAGTGATGAATATCTTGGAACTCAGTTACAAGCATCTGCCAGATCGTTTGAAGCCTTGTTTTCTCTATTTTGGAACGTTTCAACAAGGTAGTGAAATAGCAGTGAGCGAGTTGATGAGGCTGTGGGTTTCTGAAGGATTCATACACGAGGAAGGAGGGAAGAGAGCTGAGAGCGTTGCTGAAGAATTTCTAATGAAGCTGATTGATAAAAGCCTAGTAATGGTTGCTAAAACAGGATCAGATGGTGGAGTCAAAGCTTGCGTAGTTCATGATTTGCTGCATGATTTGTGTTTGAAGAAATGTGAAGAGGAGAACTTCCTGAGTTTTGTGAAGACAGATGAGTAAGTCTTATTATTAGATGGATTCTTCACATCTATTATCTCATAGTAGGATGAAATAGTTCATGTTTTTACAAAAATTAAAATTATTTCAAATTTCAAATGATCACAACTTTCTTGTTTTTAATCCATTTTATACACGTCACATATTAAAATTAAAGCTTTCTTCATGCTCTTTCATTTAAGATACCGAAAGATCATTATTACATGAAAAATATGAACAGAACATAAGAAAAGCTTATTTAATTGCATAATCAAGTCTTTGAAATTAAATATAATTCTAAAGAAATTATTATAACGCCTAATGAAATATAATGAAGTATAACTGAGATGTGTAATCCCTAATTCATAGTAAATAAACCTTAAGAGTTAATATTTTTTTAGTTATGGTCGTGTTTTTTCAAAAAAGAAAATGCGCATTCTCGTTTGCATATCCCTATCCTGATGAGCTGAAACCAAAGCTCTTATTTTCTGTTGAGTGATCTATATATCTAAAATTAAAGAGAATGAAAAAGCTTTAGTTTATTTATGGATTTGCATATTTTGGAATTAAGACGAGGGAGTTATGATTATTTAAAAATTGAGTTAATTTGATTACGTAATGATAACATGAGCTTTCTGTACAGACTGTTCTTGAGTATAATTGAGTAAGATCTTTAGATGCGTGCATGGAGTTAAACCTTAATAGCCAGTTCATCTAGAGCTCTGTTTTTGTCTTTCTCAGTTGCTACTTAATACATGGGAAAGTTCATCGTCTCCAATGTCATGATAGATGCGATGTACCCTCAGTCTGCAGTCAGCATCTGCGCTCTTTTCGTGGTAATTATATAGACTGGGACACGATGTCATTCTACGTTCGCGATCTCAGATTACTACGAGTCTTGCATTTTGACTATATCCGCAATCGTTACAGTGGAGTTGAATATCTGTTCAGCTTGAGATACCTGGTTGTCCGTGTTTTGCCTCCATCGATAGCTACCCTCATAAACTTGGAGTATCTTCGCATAGAGATACTGACAACAGATGAGACTGTAAACCTGCCGTCACAAGTCATGAAAATGATGAAACTGAGATACATTCATGTCCGAAACTACCACCCGCACATAGAAACCTATGCAGCTTACGCAGGAGACTCCGATTTCTCCCAGATTAACAATCTTGAGGTTGTCTCTGCTGCCATCACCCATTTGAAAGATGAAGAGATGTTGAGATGTTCGCCGCGTTTACGTAAACTCAAATGCTTATGCAGAGAGGCTACTCGGATCGATTTCAGCTTCTTTAATCAGCTCGTGTCAGTTGAAATACAGTTCAAGAGATTTGTGAAGATGCATGAAGTGACTTTCCCCTCGAGTTTGAAGAAGTTGGCACTCTCTGGCAACTTCATACGTCTTTGGGAAGAGATATCGAGCATTGGTAGGTTGGAAAATCTTGAGGTACTTAAATTGAGACATGTTTGGAGTTTCAGTGGACAAGATTGTGTTTACAGATGGGATTCGAGGGATGGTGAGTTTCAGAAGCTTAGATTTTTGGAAATAAATCAGTCGGATATTCATTATTGGAATGTGGCATCGAGCCAACATTTTCCCTGTCTTCAGGAGTTGGTGTTGATGAACTGTCGTAATATGGAGGAGATTCCATTAGAAATCGGTGAAATTGCGACATTGCAGCTGATTGAGTTTAGAGGATGGTGCCCGAGATCGATGGTAGAGTCTGCTAGAAGAATCCAGCAAGAGCAATGGGATATGGGAAATGAGGAGCTTAAGATTGACGTTTCTAGATTGTTGTCTTGAGTGAAAGGAAACCAGCAAGAAGGATTAGGACCTAATTTATTTCATTTAATGAATATACTAAATCTAAATGTATAAATTATAAGTGGTTAAGAAGTTTTATCCCCAAGGTCCTCAACCGAATTTTCTCCATTTTGCTGAGTTTGTAATTATTTAATTTGGTGAATCAGGATTATAGCAGTCTTGTTTGTGGTGTCCATGAAGGACTAATTTATGTTCAATCTTTCTTGAGCACAGTTTTCAGAAGCTGGAGAAGTGCAAAAGACTTTGAGAATGCGATTTGGTGACTTGGTTAGTGTTGTTTCCTGGTTGGAGATGCTCAGACATCAATTGCGTGATATGACCAATCTCACATATGGAGCCTTAGAGATTGCATCAAAACAGAAATTTCGACCTTGTTTTCTCTATTTTGGAACGTTTCAACGAGGATTGGAAGAGTTGCTGAAGAATGTCTAATGAAGCTGATTGATAAAAGCCAGGATCAGAAATGTGAAGAGGGGAGAGAACTTCCTGAGTTGAGTAAGTTTTATTACTAGATGGATTCTCAATGTCTATTATCTCAAATATTAACACCACCTCAAATTTCAACTCATCATCCTTTTTAATCCATTTACATCTATAACATATTAAATTAAACTATGCTTTTTCCATCTAAATATCATTATTACAAGATATTCTTCTTTTCTTTTGAATTAAATATAATTCTAAAGAAATTATTGTAACACCTAATTGAGATATAATTAAGTCTAATCGGAATATTATAACCTCAAAATGAGATTAACTAACACAAATATTAAATAAACCTTAAAAATTAATAATTTTTTAGTTTTTGGTAAAAATAAATATGAGGATGGAGGACGATTTATGAAGTTATGATTATTTAAAAATTGAGTTAATTGGATTAAATAATTATTACATGAGCTTTTTGTACTTTAGTACAATAAAGTAAGATCTAATACAAATTTTTACCTTAATGAACTCATTTGAAGCTGTGTTTTTCATTGGTAGATGGGGGAAATGGCGATGTTGCAGTTGATTGAGGTGAGAGGATGGAATGGTGGAGTCTGCCAGCAAGAGCAGTGGGATTTGGGAATTGAGGTGAAAAGATTTTGGGAAGTTTCTAAAAATGCTGGGAGATCAGATCTATTTTGAGAACACATAGTCAATTCATTTATATTCTTAATTATAATTAAAAAAGGCTCATTGTTATTAGTTTCTACATGGTCGTCTATCTGGTTATATGCTCAACGAAAGAATCCAACTCGA
>AYJT01039709.1:0-16220 GCA_001278415.1 Ocimum tenuiflorum
TCAAAATATGTAGCTCATATTGTCCTTCCTATTCTGAATTCTACTAGTCTGGCCTAGTGAGATGAACTCCTGTGACAATAATTTTTTGTTCTGTTGCTGTGCTTGGCAAATATAGTAGACCTTGAAGTGAAAAAGATTCTAATTTTATAGAAATGATGAGAACTCCATTAATGCCTTGTATTTTTTTTTTCTAAATTTTGAAATATTATCTGAATATCTGTTGAATTACCATTGCTGATGTGTTCAAATGCTACCTAATTTCATCATCTTGCAAAAAAAAGTTCTAATTTTTATGAGATGGGGTATCATGAGTTATGGCCTCCAAGGCTCTAAACTCTAAATCAATGACAATGATAAAAAAGATATAGTCAGGGAGTGCGATGTTTGTTTTGTTTATTGGCTTGACTGAAGAACTTCCCCTGATACCAGATCAATGCTTCAGTCTAGCTATCTTTCTGGAAGTTCCCTAAGGTTACTAAAAAAACATAATCTTCATTTGAACAATCAAAGCTATTTAAATTTCAATAAAAGTATAGTGATTTTAGCCTTTTCATATAATAAATCTCAATTACATCACTTTGATATTATAGAGGCATGATTGAACTTTCAGATTAGCATCAAGCTAGAGTCAAAAGGTGTGTGCATACGATAACAAAATCTTCTTCTACAGTGCTTTGGCTTATCATCAGTTTAATTGGCTAAAATAGTTGGACGATTTGTCTCAATAGTTACTTCTGTCTTGACCTTAATATATGTTCATTTATCTTTAAAGATTTGTGGATTGCTATGCAGTGAATCTCCAAAAGGTGCAACTGAAGTGTCAACACTTCAAAGAAAGGTTAGGCCTTCTTCATTCAGTGAATGATTAGCACTTCCATGTTTTTACCTTCTTCCTCACTTTTTGTGGGCATTTGTTGTTGTTGACATCATGTTATATCTTGGCACTGTTAATATTTTTTTGCTATTTTTATTTTTATTTTTTCTTGGTTGCACTATAGATATCTTTATACCAATATTGTGTGTCCTAAGAAGTGGTGAAGC
Source organism: Ocimum tenuiflorum (assembly GCA_001278415.1). Classification (NCBI taxonomy): domain Eukaryota; kingdom Viridiplantae; phylum Streptophyta; class Magnoliopsida; order Lamiales; family Lamiaceae; genus Ocimum; species Ocimum tenuiflorum. The sequence goes on from AYJT01039709.1 coordinate 1,042, forward strand.
AATGCTGATGAGGAAGACAGCATTTGAAAAATAAATAGAATCATAAGAGATGAGACTGACAATCGGTCAGTAGGATGAATTCAACTTAATTAGTTTGGATTATTTGCATGTTGATTTACTTGTAATCCAACTAGGCAATTTCAACTGGAATATGAATATGGCTTTTAATAAACTGTACACAGAGGATATACAGGATATACATTATATCACTCTACAGAACTTATCAATCTATCTCTCTCTTTTTAGGTTTCTACCTGTCAGTGCTTCTCAATATAATCTTGAGATGAGCTGGAAGGAGCATTTGAGTAGAAGTTTTTTACTTTGTAACTGCGCATTGTGAAACTTTTTTGATCTGATGATAGTGGCATGATGTTGATTGTGAGAATGTTGGTTTTGTTTAGTTACCTTTGTCTGCCATAGTTGATTTTATTTGGTTGGCTTCATGCATGTTGGATGGAATATAAAGAAATGCATATTTCATGGGGTCTTTGAGAAGATGCAGACAAATTTGACTAATAGCTTAATTCTGCGGTAGTGATATTGAATATTTGAAAGTAGTGATGCTGAAGTGGGATGACTAATCTGCTTTATTGGTCCTAGGAGACAACATTTTATTTTATTATCTTTTCTTTTTCGCAGAAATAAATTTCAATTCTTTTCTAGTACACACAATTCATACTAACTTGAGTTTTGTTGTGATGTTTCATTGTACAGCTTGCAGTGGAGTGTATTTTTTGCTCTGCATGTATTCGCTTTGCTGAGTACTGTCCACAAGAAGGGCTTACAGGTGTGTTCATCCAGCTGTGGTCCCCTTAATCTTTGATTGTCCAAAGAGAATGTCTGCTAAATATTTCCTGGTTTAGCTGTTTGTCATCTATCTTCCTCCTGGATGGAACTTTCTGGCTCCCCAATCCTCAAATGATGAAAGGTGTTCTTATAATTCTAACAGGCTTCCTCTATTGGCAGAAAAACTTTGGATTGGGCTTGAGAATTTTGTCTTCGACTGGTTGATCAATGCAGACAGGTAATCATGACTTGACTAGTCTAGAAATGACGATTGATTGTAAAGTTCAGTTTAATTGTCCACTAGGTTCTGCACCTGACATGTACAGCATATATAACATCTGTAGCTGTTACTCCCCTGGTTGACGTGCAAGGACATTTATTTAGGGTTATTAAATTTCTGTTGGTTAAAAATTTTTTGATGCCATGCCGAATAAAAATATTGATGTGCTTATAAATATTTCGTCATAATTGGGAATATGGATGTGTTTAGCTATATTAAATATGAATAACTATTAGCTGCATCCTCTCGGATGCTTGAAAATTTCCGTCACTGTAAATGTAAGGACTATTAGGTGGATGCATTCCATCTCACAGGAAACTATGTATTGATATCTTCTTTCTCCAGGTCCAAATGAGAAATACTGAATTTAGCTTGGAGTTTCATTACAGTAGAATTTTTCGCAAATCTGTCTCATGAATTATGATATGAAGAATTGAAAGGGGTGCTTTCTAAATAGCCATTTGTACTAGTTATTCAGTGGCTCGTGATTTGCTCTCATAGTATCATGCATCTGTTGGTTTTTTTTTTCCCTTTGGTTGATGCATTTTAGATTGATTGCATTGGATAGCACCCTCACTTATTTTTATTTTTTAATTTTTGGATTCATTGCTAATGACAGGGTGGTCAGCCCAGTTGAATATCCTTCTCTTGTTGACTTAAGGGGACTTCTTCTGGACTTAGTTGCACAGCTCCTTGGTGCTTTATCACTAATCAGGTACTAATCTTTTTATTTATCAAGTATGATAGTGTAAAACTAAGGTTTGTATGCCATGCATTGGTGGTCCTTCCATTAATGAACAGCACAGTTAGTTCAATTAGTGAAATGTTGATTTATGTAGCAGTATAGCTTTCGTACGACTTTGAGATCTGAATGTCCAGCTCCTGATGCTAGATCATTATGTTTATGAAGTCAATAGGAAAAGTATAGCATAATTAATTTGCTGGTGTATCTGCTGATCCTTCTCCATGTTATCGATATAACAAACGAGATAAAAAACTGAATATGGGAGAAGAAATGTTCTCTCTCTCAGTTTTATTCACAACTCAAAGCACATATATACACAAGAAGATCCTAAAAATTCTAGGTAGTATATATCTAATTACATATTCTATAGATCCCTGCGATATTTAAATACACCCAATACATAAATAAAAGATGATCACAAATATTTTTCTAACACTCCACAAGGTGTGAATTTATGTTTCCGCTTCTCCTCCCCTGGTTTCCTTTCTTGAGTTCTCTCATCTGCCAAGTTAACTCACCCTTAGGTCCCGATAAATAGGAAAATGCCTTGGAAGCAGTGGATAGGGTCATGGCATCTAGAAAAGAGAGATGACTAGGTTTATGCCCAGAGTTGTTCTTCTGTAATTTTATTGTTGTTATCATTTTGTTTATGATGTGAACTGCATCATTATACCCTGTGAATGTGTTAAAATATGCTTGTGAAATTATAAAAAGAGGAAGTTCCATGACATTCCAAATCTATCCTTATTCTTAATTTCACTCTCATGGAATAGTGAGAGTTGATGCCATTCAAAATTTATGCAGCGTTTGGTTTTTCCTTTTAGAGGACTCAGTTAATGCCATGATCAGCAGAGTTGGATAATTTCAAGAGGAAATATTGGATGAGTACTTTTAAACAAGAAAACATTTATAAACTCCATATATAACCACCTGGTTGAAATGCCTTTCATGCTTAGGAAATAGCTTTATCAATGCTTTATGCGATGGCAAATGTTGTGATTGTTTGTGTCATTTTTGTGCTTTATTGGAACTTGTAGCTGGACCACCAAAGTTTCCTCAATTTCTTATGAACATCATCTGTCTATAAGTTGTTGATGATGTCAATGTGCTGTTGAAATCTTTATGTTGCACTGCTTTCTGTTTCAATATTCACATGCTTTTACTTTTCTATACAGATTTATTTCTGTGACCGAGCATTTCTTTATGGAGCTCAATACTCGCCGAATTGATACCAATGTTGCAAGAAGTGAAACACTTAGTATTATCAATGGGATGCGCTACCTTAAATTTGAGGCATGTCTCATTCTGAATTATTCTTACCAATTATTGTTACAAAAAACATAAGTGTGATTAAGAGATTGTCTTCAGGTTAAAACAGAGGGTGCTCTGAATGCATATGCCTCCTTTGTTGGTAAAGCCAACCCTCTAAATCGTGCTCCTCACAAGCGTAAAAGCGAACTTCATCATGCACTATGCAACATGCTTTCAAATATACTAGCACCGCTTGCTGATGGTGGAAAAGGTCAGTGGCCTCCCATTGGCGTTGAACCTGCATTGACCTTTTGGTACGATGCTGTTGCACGAATAAGAGGGCAGCTGATGCACTGGATCGACAAACAAAGTAAACATATAGCTGTAAGTTTCAGTGTTTCAGACAACCATTGTCTCTTCACGTCAAAACCCAGGGATGAAACTTCATGCCTGACTCTTTTAATCTGTTTTAAGCTGCGAGAGCAGATCCAATACTTCCCTGGTACCATTTTCAAATACAGACAAACACAATGGCCCTTGAGTCAGTCTAATACATGACTGGCCCAAAAGGACCCTTAAATAAAACTAGAAGCTGAATTAAGTTAACAGAAATCGATAAAATAACTTTTAAGTAACTTTCTCCTAAAAGAAAACTATAAATAAGTTTATTTCATCTTGATTTAGTAATATAAAAAACCAGGTTACATTCTTCATGGTCCTGCTGCATAGAGTTTACTTTTCACTATCAATTTTTATTAGGCTATTATTTTTTCTTAATTCCCACCCGAAGATCAGGACTCCTATTTACTTGAAAGTCTCTTGCTTCTTGTTTTTTTTTTAAAACTTTTTTGCCGTCTGATATAATTTTGTGGTACCATGAATTTATAGTTCTTCATTTAGAATTTCTGAATACTCGCAGTAAAGTTGATTTTTTTGGACAGTTATGTAATATAAACTAAATACTTAATGCAGAAGTGTCGATCTTCCACGATATTGGATAAGTTAAGTTTCTAGTGGATGTTAAATTTATAAAATGTCCACTGTTCCAGAAATATGAATTATGAATTTATATACATAACATATTATCTCAAATTTTATTTTTAATTGCCCCCATATTTAGATGCATGATGAAGTCATTCATATCTAGTCACTTTTCTGAAAATGATGAACAAAAAGTAGTTTTGTCTATCCAAGTATCTAGAAAACAAGAAACTAGATAACTAACATGATACTGCTTTTATTTAATTATTTATATTTCATATTTAAATTAGTTGTAAAGAAACATCATATTATTATGATTATTTAATATTTTTATGATTAATTTCAACATCAGTTGAGATTATAGGTGTTTAAGAAATTACATTTTTTGGAACTGTAGTTTACATGGGACATCGAGAAAGGTAAATTCGTGGCAAGGGGGTAGATCTTTGTTGATAAATAAGCATCATTGCTTTTCTCCGGTTTTATGTTAACCATGTATTATATATTCAAGGAAGTGAATATATTTTAAATGTGTATCGATGTTTTTGCTGATGTGAGCGTGTTTTCTTTCTTTTTTTGTTTAGGTTGGTTACCCTTTGGTGACTCTTCTATTATGTCTCAGTGACCCCAATGTCTTCCTCAATAATTTTGGCCCACACATGGAACAACTATACAAACTTCTCAGAGTATGTTTAGAAATGTAGTCTGCCGTGTCATGACTTATTACCATAGTAAAATTTCTTTGGCTTCTGTATTATTTTGTTGTGTGTTTCCATATAAATTTAAGTTGACTTTTTCAGTATATTGTTGTTTTCCTGTTCCAGGATAAGAATCACCGCTTCATGGCATTAGACTGTCTGCATCGTGTTTTAAGATTTTACTTGAGTGCCCATGGTGATACACAACCTCCAAATCGTGTATGGGATTACCTAGACAGTGTTACCTCTCAACTTTTGGCAATCCTCAGGAAAGGAATGCTCACACAGGATGTCCAACATGACAAACTTGTCGAATTCAGTGTAACTATTGGAGAACATAATCTAAATTTTGCAATGAACCACATGATACTTGAATTGCTGAGGCAAGATAGTCCAGAGGCAAAGGTTATTGGTCTCCGTGCGTTGCTTGCCATTGTTATGCCTCCCACCAGCCAGCATACTGGGTTGGAAATTCTTCAAGGTTGTTCTTACTTTTTTAAGTAATACAATGTCTTTGGCCTTTTAAATAAATATCTCGACTTACTCGATTTGAACTGGCATCGGCAGTTCATAATATCGGTCACTATATCCCAAAAGTCAAGGCTGCAATTGAAGCCATTTTGAGATCTTGCCATAGAGCCTATAGTCAGGCTCTTCTTACATCTTCAAGGACCACAATAGGTATATTTGAAAGCTCTTACATTTACTTATGCCCAATGATGGAGATCATCTTGACATGTTAATCATCACATTACATCAAACATTAAAACTGGCAAACGTATATCTTTATTGTTGTTATTTGTTAGCCTGAGCTCACTCTTTTATTTGAATTATGAATAAGATGTGCTGGAAATTAAACTGTGATAAGTAAATCCTTCCAAATTTTGTATACATTGATTTCAAGAAAGTGAGGGAATTCTCTTTCTCAAATATTGGACTGCTCATACATCTAAGTTTCCATGTGTTGCTCATACCCTTATTCTGGTATTTTATTTGTACACTGAGCTAGGAAAATGAGTTCGTAAATCTTTCAGCCACTGCAATCCAACCTCATTTACGTAGCATTTGACATGCTTGCTCAGCAGTCAGCACATAGTAGCAAACTTTACACCTTTGGGCCTCTCTCTCAGACTCAAATGCTGAAACTCAGGCTCATGCAGAAAAATTCATGAGTTAGTGGCATGGTCATTCAAATAATAAAAACTCACTCCAGCCGTATACAATTATATGCTAAGATAGTAACCTGTTGGAATAAGTGTCCAAAAGAAGATCCCATGACTATAGATTTGTGGCAACTGTAGATTTTCCAGCAGGGCCTGCTTGTGGAGAAAACCAAAATTTAACAACTATGATTCTGAAAAAAGGTAAGATAATAACCTGCTTATACTGAAAATGTGTTAAAATAACCTGCTTATACTGAAAATGTGTTAATGACTTATATAATGATTAATAATAATCAAATGGAAGTGAGCATCATTTGCATCTTATGCACCCAAGAAATGTTGGTTTATAATACTCGGCTATTGCTGTAAGCATAAATTTTAATATTTATTTGTTTACGAATAAATAAATAGAAAATTTGCGTGCAATCGAATTTGATTTGGATCAAAATATAGTTTTGTGGATTCGATCTCTAGATATCTCCTTTGATTCTTCTCTTCAAATTTGATCTTCAAAGATTCTGGTGTATTCTTCGAAACTGCAAAGGAATTTGGCTCCTTGAGTTTTTGTAATGTTGATCCGGAGGGTCTGCACCTTATTTCTGGATCGAACGTTGGATTTGACTTTGAATTTGATGAAGAGTTTGATCGTGTTCTTCATGTTCTTGAATTCAATCTCCTTTAAGGATTTGATGACTTGATAACATTTCTCGGGGGCGGGGAGCCTTGATGCAGAATCAAACGCCGTAGTTGGTTTGAATTTGATGAAGAACTTGTAGCCATTCTTCGTAAACTCGAACTTAGATCTTCGTCTTCGAGGACTTGATTGCTTGACAACGTTTCTCCAAGGGTCGCGGACCTTGATTTTGGATCGAATGCCTTCTTTTCCTCGGATTTGGACGAAGAACACCTCGAAGATTGCTTGAACGCGCCTTGAATGCGTAGAGAGAATTTCGGACTCCTCTGGTGTGTGTGAGTTTACTCCTTCAATGTGTGTTTCCTACTCCTTCACGGTGTGTTTTTTGTATGTCTCAAGCCTCTATTTATAGGGAATTGTGAGTCTCCTAGGGCTTATGTGGTAAGCTCCTATTGGTCCTCCAGATATGGATAATCTTGAAAGATTTAGTCACATGTTAAATAAGGTAAATATCAATTATATACTTATTTAACTTAGGACATAATATTTGATCAAATCCCAAATATAAATAAATTGATATTTAATTATTTAAATTCACATGGCGTGATTTGATTGGCCGTGAATTTTCATGTGCCTACAATTGCATAAGAAAATTAGTCTGTGTCAATTATCGATATTTATTTGGAAAAAAGCACCACTGCTGCAATGACGCTATTGACTTTTAGCTGTCTCATTTATTCACTAGTGTATTTCTCATGATGGGATTGCAATATATGTGCCTATGTTGTGTCCTTTACACAATTTGTACTGCCTCGTTGATTTTCTTTGGTAAAATTATGGAAGTAATCAATTGTTACTTGGGTTAAAATAAAAGCTTTTGCTATTTGAACATAATTCTGACATATAGAATAACTTTGATATAAATCCATCCTATTGTATTCCATGCATTTTGAATTTTGACCTATGCAATATTATATGTCTATTTTATATGTTTCCTTAACAGTCTCATTTTAGTTGAATATTCGGCACATGGCCATACAACTGAAAAATAGTTCTCCAGATGCTGTCACAAAAGAAAAGTCCCAAGGGTATCTTTTCCGCTCAGTGCTGAAGTGCATACCGTATCTCATTGAGGAAGTTGGAAGAAGTGATAAAATCACGGAAATATTACCTCAACATGGCATTAGCATTGATCCTGGAGTTCGTGAGGAAGCTGTACAGGTTCTGAACAGGATTGTGAGATACCTTCCTCATCGCCGGTTTGCAGTTGTGAGAGGGATGGCAAATTTCATACTACGTCTTCCAGATGAATTCCCTCTTCTTATTCAGACATCATTGGGACGCCTTCTTGAACTCATGCATTTCTGGAGAGCTTGCCTATCAGATGATAAGATGGAACGTGATGCACTTGATGCAAAGTGCTCACAGAGAAATGAGGGGTCGAAGAGGTCACCATTTCGTAATTCCCAGGAAGCAGTTGAATTCCGCGCTTCAGAGATAGATGCAGTTGGTCTTATATTTCTTAGTTCTGTAGATAGTCAGATCAGGCATACTGCTTTGGAGTTGCTGCGTTGTGTCCGTGGTTTACGACATGATATATGGGAACTTTCCAGGCAAGAACGACCAGATCATATATTGAAAAATGAAACTGAACCAATATTCATAATCGATGTTCTGGAAGAGAATGGGGTGGGTGACACATTCTGGATTCGGTTGGTTGTGCTGTTAGATTCTGTTACTCTTTCATGTGCTTATGCTTTGCCATCTTTTAACTATGAGTGCAATGTTGTACAGGATGATATTGTTCAGAGTTGCTACTGGGATTCTGGTCGTCCTTTTGGTCTTAAACAGGAATCGGATGCTGTACCTCTTGACGTAACTATCCAGTCTATAATGTTTGAGAGTCCTGATAAGTATAGATGGGTACGATGTCTAAGTGAGATTGTCAAGTATGCTGCTGAACTCTGTCCTAGTTCTGTTCGAGAAGCAAAGTAAGTAAACTTCTTTATGATCAACTCTCCCATGTAGTCTAAGTTTTTCCAGAATGCTATGTGATGAATTCTTATAAAGCAGCTTAATTGAGCTATTTATTACCCCAACAGTACAATAAGATGCAGAATTAAAGATTGAACAGAGCAATGTGGTTTATCTTGTCAGTAAAATGATGAATCTATCATTCAGATAATTATCTCTTTATTCAGAAAAGTAAGTTTAACACCCATCTCAGATTGGAGATTATCCAGCGTCTTGTTCAGATCACGCCTGCTGAATTGGGTGGAAAGGCTCATCAATTGCAGGATACAGACAATAAGCTGGATCAATGGCTCATGTATGCAATATTTTCATGCTCGTGTCCACTTGATACTCGAGAAGGCGGAGGTTCAGCAGCGACAAAAGAACTATTCCATCTGATTTTTCCTTACCTCAAATCTGGCTCCGAATCACATGTAGTGAGTAATTGCTTCTGTGACTATATTTCATTACAAAATGTCTCTGATGATCTAAGTCTTCGTATCATTACTTTCTTACTTTTCTTTTGGCAAATGGAAATATCCGGCATATAGGAACTCTTTGTGTTATAATTTAGATGGTTTTACCAATGCAATTAAAATCATAAGAAAAACCCTCTAAGTTGCTGAGGGTTATCTTCCACTCAGAGGAAAACATCTGGGATTTAAGATAACAGAGCCACTTGCTTGTAAGCAACTTAATGCTGCGCAGATTGAGTGATTGAATATATTTATAATTAATTTAGTTCATAAAATGATTAAAAAGTTCAATAATGGCCCAACTTAATGAGAAGGGCTATTCTGGATATCCAGCTTTTCAGGACTTCTCCAAGCCTTTTGTAGGCATGTGGTGGGTGACTGTAAGCTGCAAAACTAGCATTTTGTGTTTATAAAATAGACTTATGCATTATAATTTTTGGAGATTACTGGATATTGTCCTTACATTCAGGCTTCTTTTCAACTGTGCAAGGACGCGTCATAAAGGCCAAAGAACATCATGTTAAATAAATTCCTTGTTTTGATGTAGATGTATTGCTAACCAACATGTCTGATGATTGTGCTGCTAAGTTTTCTATCCTTTGATTTGTGGTTGTGAGGTTAAATAAAGGGCAAAGAACATCATGTTAAAATTCCTTGTTTTGATGTAGATGTATTGCTAAACCAACATGTCTGATGATTGTGCTGCTAAGTTTTCTATCCTTTGATTTGTGGTTGTGAGGTTAGGTAATAGTTACACTGGGGGTTCAAATGCGCAAGAGTCTTTATCTAATGCAAATCTCCATGCAAAATGCCAAAATATATGAAACCACCTCTATTTTAACTAGCAAAACACACCAGACTAGGAAATATATTTTGCTATGCAATAAGATGCCAAGTTAATACCTAACGACATTGATGCTCGTTCCTTAATGGAACTAAATAAAGGAATAATCCGAACACATTTATATGCTGATAACTCCCCTTTCCAGTATGCAGCCACCATGGCACTTGGCCACTCGCATTTGGATATTTGTGAGATAATGTTCAGCGAACTCGCATCATTTCTAGATGAAGTATCTATGGAAACAGAGGGAAGACCAAAGTGGAAGGTATATTCTATAATGGAGCACCGGACTGTTGGAATTTGTTTTCTTTTGTTCTTCGCTTCTCTATATTTTATAGTATCTGCTAATATTCTTTTTCCCTTTGAGCTCACTCAGGATGCACCTCTTGGTGCAATCTTTCTCTAAAAGGAACTGCATCTACCCATTTTCTGAAACCCTTGGTGCAGTCTTTCTATAAAAGGAATTGCACCTACCTTTTTTCTGAAGATAGTGTTCTGTAATAGATCATGAACATTTCATTGAGGATATTTTGACATTTCCAAAGTCTTTCATCAAAATGTCAGTGGAATACACACAAATAAGTTTTCAGTTTTCTGTATTTCATAATCATTGGCTATTTCAAATCATCACATGTCGAAACTGAATATAGGGCATATACGATATCTTTTTACCTTGTATCTCTCTTTGTTTTAATATATTTTTATTTGTGTGCTCCCTCCCTTTTTTCTTAATTGCCTTATGTGCTTTGATTTGATTTATTAACTGATATTATGCAGAATCAAAAATCTCGCCGTGAAGAACTTCGTATCCATGTTGCAAACATTTACCGCATGGTTGCTGAAAAGGTATGGCCTGGCATGTTAGCCCGCAAACCAGTTTTTCGTCTTCATTTCTTGAAGTTCCTTGAGGAAACAACAAGGCATATTTTGACAGCGCCACCAGAAAATTTTCAAGAGATGCAAACCCTCCGATACGCACTTGCTTCTGTTCTAAGATTTTTGGCTTCTGAATTTGTTGATTGGAAATCAGAAAAATTCGATACTAGAGTAAGGAAGAGACTTTTTGATCTCCTCTTTGCCTGGACTGATGACACAGTGGTTACATGGAATCAGGACGGTGTTGGTGATTATCGGCGTGAAGTTGAACGTTACAAGTCCAGTCACCACTCACGGTCAAAGGACTCTATTGAAAAACTTTCATTTGATAAAGAATTGAGTGAACAGGTCGAAGTAATACAGTGGGCCTCCATGAATGCGATGGCCTCTCTGTTATATGGCCCTTGCTTTGACGACAATGCAAGAAAGATGAGTGGCCGGGTTATTTCTTGGATCAATAGCTTATTTATTGAGCCTACACCTAAAGCATCTTTTGGTTTTTCACCAGCTGATCCAAGAACTTCACCCTATACAAAATATGCTGGAGATGTTGGGCGAGCAGCAGCCGCTCGTGATAGGCTAAGAGGCGGTCATCTTCGGGTGTCTCTGGCAAAATTGGCTCTGAAGAATCTTCTCCTCACTAATTTAGATCTATTTCCAGCATGCATTGACCAGGTAAATCATGAACTCCTTTAGTGCATGAAACAGTCAGTTTGCATGTTTTCCATGAGTATCCTGAAAGGAGGATCTTATGTTCTACATATTGTGAACACCAAAAATTTAGAATCATTCAAGGGGGTGGCAAAAAAAAAAATGTTATCTCCGAAAGCATAATGTTTGAATTACTCAGAAAAGAACATACTTCATTATGCTTTTAATGATTGTTTCTTCTATGTGAGCCACATATGGTGGCCGTTTCTCTTCTTTACTGCTAGCTAGTGATGCCTGCCTGAGTGCATATTGATATGCATATTACTTCTCTGTTGATGTGGCTCGTGTTTTATAGTTTTGGGACCACGATATTCTTTATTGATTCCAATTTCTGATTATGTATTATTTTCTAAAGCATTACTGATAAGAACGGATATTTGGTACAGTGCTACTATTCTGATGCTGCAATAGCTGATGGCTACTTCAGTGTGCTGGCTGAAGTATACATGCGTCAAGACATTCCAAAATGTGAAATTCAGAGGGTATTGAGCTTGATCCTTTATAAAGTGGTGGATCCATCTAGGCAAATTCGTGATGATGCGCTTCAGATGCTTGAGACACTGTCTGTTCGTGAATGGGCTGAGGATGGTGTTGAGGGAGCAGGTAGTTATCGAGCTTCCGTTGTCGGAAACCTTCCTGACTCTTACCAACAGTTCCAGTACAAACTCTCCTGTAAACTCGCTAAAGATCGTCCAGAGTTGAGCCAACTTCTTTGTGAAGAGATTATGCAGAGGCAACTTGATGCAGTGGACATAATTGCACAACATCAAGTTTTAACATGCATGGCTCCATGGATTGAGAATCTGAATTTTTGGAAGCTGAAGGACTCCGGTTGGAGCGATAGATTGTTGAAGAGTCTTTATTACGTAACATGGCGCCATGGGGATCAATTCCCTGATGAAATTGAGAAGTTATGGAGCACGATAGCTAGCAAACACAGGAACATAAGTCCTGTTCTTGATTTCTTAATCACAAAAGGGATCGAAGATTGTGATTCGAATGCATCATCTGAAATAAGTGGAGCATTTGCCACTTACTTCTCAGTTGCCAAGAGGGTTAGTTTATATTTAGCTCGAATATGCCCACAACGAACCATTGATCACTTGGTGTACCAATTATCTCAGCGGATGCTTGAAGATACCGTGGAGCCTCTGAGACCTAGTGCTAATAAAGGCGACGCTGGGGGAGGCATTATCCTAGAATTTTCTCAGACAACTGCTGTTTCACAAATGACCTCCTTAGTGGACAGTCAACCTCACACCTCACCTCTACTTGTCCGAGGATCTCTCGACGGACCACTAAGGAACACTAGTGGAAGCTCGCAATGGAGAACAGCTGCTGTGGGTGGCAGAAGTGCTTCATTAAGTTCTGTCGCCACAGAGCTTGGCATTCCTGTAATTGCGGGTCGTGCTGGGCAACTTCTACCTGCTCTGGCCAACATTTCTGGGCCACTTTCGGTGAGAAGTTCAACAGGAATACGAAGTCGTCATCTATCTCGAGATAGTGGGGATTACCACTTTGACACCCCTAATTTCAGCGAAGATGGATTACACCCAGGAGTTGCTATTCATGGTGTGAATGCTAAAGATCTCCAGTCAGCATTGCAAGGCCATCAGCAACATACACTGACACAGGCAGACATCGCGTTGATTCTTTTAGCCGAAATCGCCTACGAGAATGATGAGGATTTTCGGGAGCATTTACCACTTCTCTTTCATGTGACATTTGTCTCCATGGATAGTTCAGAGGATATCGTGTTGGAGCACTGCCAACATCTCCTTGTTAATCTTCTGTATTCACTTGCTGGTCGCCACTTACAAATGTATGATGTCGAAAATAGTGATGGAGAGAACAAACAACAGGTTATTAGTCTGATCAAATATGTCCAGTCGAAGAGAGGTAGCATGATGTGGGAGAATGAGGATCCCACACTTGTCAGGACTGAGCTGCCAAGTGCAGCACTTTTATCTGCTCTCGTGCAGAGTATGGTCAATGCGATTTTTTTCCAAGGAGATCTCAGAGAAACATGGGGGACAGAAGCACTTAAATGGGCTATGGAATGCACATCAAGGCACCTTGCTTGCCGATCCCATCAAATATACCGTGCATTACGGCCAAGTGTCACAAGCGATGCATGCGTTTCTCTCCTTCGCTGCTTGCACAGATGCCTGAGCAATCCAATTCCATCAGTGTTGGGATTTGTTATGGAAATCCTGTTGACTTTGCAGGTGATGGTGGAAAATATGGAACCCGAGAAAGTAATATTATATCCCCAACTCTTCTGGGCCTGTGTTTCCATGATGCACACAGACTTCATCCATGTATACTGCCAGGTGCTTGAGCTTTTCTCTCGGGTAATTCATCATCTGTCATTCAGGGACACGACGACAGAAAATGTACTTCTCTCAAGCATGCCGAGAGATGAGCTTAACACAAGCATATTAGATAGTTCTGAATTTCAGCGCATGGAATCCAGGATTGGCTCTGAAGTATCACCATCAAATGCAAAAGTACCAGCATTTGAAGGAGTGCAGCCTCTTGTTCTTAAGGGACTCATATCCCCCGTCAGTCATGGTGTTTCCATTAAAGTTCTTTCTCAAATAACAGTGCCTTCTTGTAACTCAATATTCGGAGAAGCAGAAACCCGCCTCCTGATGCATATAACAGGCTTACTTCCGTGGCTCTGCTTGCAGCTGAGTCAGGATCCAGTGATGGGACCGACTTCACCGCTGCAACAGAACTATCAAAAGGCTTGTACTGTTGCAGCCAACATTGCAATATGGTGTCGGTCAAGATCATTGAACGAGCTAGCTGCAGTATTCATGGCTTATGCCTCTGGAAAGATCAAGGGTATCGAAAATCTTCTTGCTTGCATCTCACCATTACTGTGCAGAGAGTGGTTCCCCAAACACTCAGCTCTTGCTTTTGGGCATCTTCTCCGGCTTTTGGAGAAAGGACCGGTTGAACATCACCGTGTTATACTTCTTATTCTTAAGGCTCTCCTCCAACATACTCGTGTGGATGCAGCACAAATTCCTCACATGTATGCAATCGTGTCCCGACTAGTGGAGAGCACTCTATGCTGGGAAGCTCTTAGTGTTCTTGAAGCACTCTTACAAAGCTGTAGCTCTTTACCAAATGGATATGTTGGAATGGAGGAGAAGATCCAGAAATCTCTTAGAGCTCGAAGTGGGTCTTCGCAGTTTGCCGGTGGACTAGGATTTGGGACACCCTTTGGGCAGTATAATGCCATGGAATCTGGTATATCACCAAAAGAACTAACATTGCAGAACACTCGTATAATGCTAGGGCGAGTTCTCGATAGCTGCGCTCTTGGTCGACGGAGGGATTATCGAAGGCTGGCCCCCTTTGTAACCACCATTGGGAACTTGTAGATTGTTCTACAATCTTCTGTGGTTTTTTCAAACAATCCACTTTGAGGATGGTTGGGGCTGGTATATGTAGATATAAATATTTCTTTTACATGGTTCATAAGTTTTGTTCATAGGTAGGAGGTAATCTCCTACATAAGTTTTGTGAAAATTTGGTTAGAACATGCATTCATCTGTATGGAATGAGATGTACATATAGAGATATTTATTTTATCATCTATTCCTTAGGTATCTAGATTTACTCTAGGTTTCTGATTTGCACCACCTCCCAGTTTACAAGCACCAAGTGCTGCTGTCCAAGACATTTTCAATTGTTTATAAATGAATGG
>AYJT01039716.1:0-17811 GCA_001278415.1 Ocimum tenuiflorum
CTGAGATTTAATTGTGTTGGTATATTTATATAGGGGATTGGAATGGTGTAACATGAAAGAAAGGTTATAATCTTTTTGTGTATGTTTTGTTAATTTCCACGAATACGTGTTACTTTCTAAAATGGTTAGTTGGAGTTCACATTTTGCACGGTTTATTTTAGTTTGAGTTGCCTAATTAACACTCATGAACATTGTTTTGCAGGTAACTTAAGTAAAGTTTATGTTGGACACTTTATTCTGTAGTTGGGCCGGTTCAGATACTCTCTTACACTTTTAAGATGATCAACACATGTATTAACTAACGAAGATAAATTATGATTAAATATTTCTTTAATAAAAATATGATTTATCTTTATTAATTAGTACACGTGTCAATCAACTTAATAATGGTACCACCACTACACAGTGGGGTCTCAACCGGACATGAACCAGTTGCGCATATTCACGATTTTAGAATTAGGGGTGTCATATATAATTACAGAACTAGTTTGTGAACTGCGCACTCGATGCACAACGTGTACATATTATCACTAATTTGTTATTAAATAAGTAAAATTTATAAATTATTGTAGATTTTATAAATTAATATATAGATAGATTGTATATATAAGCGTTGTTCAATGTTTCAGTCCTAAAACATAAAATGTGAAATTAAACTAAGAAGGCAAAAACTTGTGTTAGACTGCCTAAAGGATTTAGACGGATCTAAATAACTCATTCCCATAATCCAATCCCAAATAAACAGGGCAGGGCTAAGTCAAATGAATAGATAAATACATTTAAATTTTTTAGGCGGTCTAACAGAAACCTACCCATCCAAGAAAATTTAAAATTCGAATAACTAGTAATATTCATTTTGGACCACCCAAGTCTTCAATTTTTTTAAACAATCTATGATATTATCATATCATTTGCAACTTACTGAAAAACCATTAATGAGATACAATTATATTGCCTTACAAGAAAAACAAGAAAAGCCAACTATTTTACAACTAAAATAATAAATATCAATTAATTTTGGATCATATTCTAAGCTAAAAAGTGTGGTGGAGAAAAATTTTCATTTTCTAGACTCCTATGATTTGTGGCACCAATTTTGATAGAAAACTTAAAATCTAGTGTGAGAATCAAAATATTGTGGGTAACTAGGTTTTTAGGAGACCATATAACCATATATCAAACCTATGGCTTTGCTTTTATAGATGGATTATTTTGACGCCCATGATATGATCTTCAAAAGTTAGTGATATTGTTGGTCCAACATCTCGGGGTGCAGTGATAAGTACTTTGCTCATGACCTTAAATGTCAAGGATTTGAGTCTATGTGGGGATATCGGGACAGATTTTTCTTAAATTAAAAAAAAAATAAATAAATAAATTGTGATATTGTGTTGGTTATCCACTTCAGTGAAATGTCGTGCTAGTTGTGGGTAAATGGAGCAAGATGATTTTAGCGGAATGAGATCATAACATGGTGGAATAGTGCCAAAAATAACGTTAAAAAATTATCATTATCGACTCGATCTTATTTACTTTCCTTCAAGATTCATATGTTCACCGAAAATGAAGGTTCGAATTCGAGAGCCCTTCAAGGTAGATTAATTCTCAAGGCTTCGTCTTTAATTATTGTTATGAGCCCAAGAAATTGTGACAATAGATGAGTTGTACAGATTATGCTTTTGGGTTTGGAGATTCTTTAAACTAGGGTTTTTAAAAACTAACAAATTGATTAGGTTAAATTTTATCTGATAGTTGGGTTCACCTTTTAGAACTAAAAGATCTTCCCTAAGTGAAAAGTTAGAGAATTATCAGAGGAAGAAACCCGGCGGATTCCTTTCTTGTGGGAATATGAAATTTTCTTTATTGTATTATGTATATACATATGAATAAAATATATACGTCCGTGTAAAAAGAATGAAATTAAAAAAAAACAAATACGTGTCGAACTCACGAGTAGGTCCTTTCAAATAAATAAATAAAAAAAAAGCTTACTAGGTTTGCCATTTTGGATTTAAATTATTTCTTGGATTATAGAGTGTTGTGCAAGGTTCGAATCCAATATGGTATGCACACTATTTAATATGTTTTACATGTGCGTATAATTAATAAACGTAAGTATTCTTTTCTTGCATATAATTTCATTCAGAACTACTTTTTTTGCCTTAATGAATCATTATCAAGAAGCAACTATTCATAATAAACGCGGTTGAGATTCCCTTGATGGTATCTTAGACCGTCTTGTTACACTGCCCGACTATTTGACAAATATACTAACTAATAAAGCTAAATCATAAATAAGAATATGATTTATCTTCATTAATTACACGTGTGAATCGTTCGAGTATTATAATATCAATATGTAATATTATTGTGTAATAGAGAATCTCAAACATATATAATAAACATGCTATCCGGGCATAAATTGTACTGGGAGCATGTATAATAAAGAAAAACATATAGGAACTTCACCCGTTATTACATTTTAACTAAATGTTATAATTATTTTGTGTTTTTAAATAATTTAATTTTAAGTTTGTATATGCAGAAAAAAATAATTTTATTTATAGTGATTAGCATGCCCTATCACGTAGCAACACATTATTTTGGACCCTAGGAACATCCAAGGGTCGCATCGCTTCGACAAGGGATACATTGGCTCGAGGGTCGTGTCGCTTCGCAGGAGACACCTCGGTTCGAGGGTAGCGTCATTTCACAGGGGATGCCTCGGTTCGAGGGTAGCGTCGTTTCCCAATAGACGCTTCGTTTCGGCAAGGGTCGCATCTGCTCGACCCTTGCCCATCCCTCGAACTCGAACCCTTCTAAGTACACCTCGAACTCGGCCGCGAACCAACTCTGGATACTCGAGGCTTGCTTTCCAGCCCTTAGGTACTCAGGGCATGCCTCGAACCGTCACCTCGAACGCTTGGCCTGTCGCCTCGAACACTTGGACCGTCACGTCGAACAATTGAACCGGCACCTCGACCACTCTTGCATGGCTCCGCATCCATGCACGTCACAGACTAAGGCATTCACACCTTAGCGTCACCTACCTGAGACATTCGCCGTGACTCGAATCATCTTAGAATCCAACGGACCAAGGGGCTAACATTAGGCATATTACTAAATTCCAAAGAAAAAAAATGTGTCGTGGTGTGAGTACTACTCACAACATTCACATAAGAGGTTAGTTCCGATTAGGTGTATAAATGAGATCACAAACTCCTAATAACCAGCTTGAAAAAAAGTTTGAAATCAACTCGATGAATGATGAGTCCAGTTTGAGTTCAAGTTGCTCCAGTATGTATCGAGCTCGAGCTTTGGATTGCTCCACTCGTTAAGCTCGCAAGTTTTATTGAGCTTGAGTTGTGTTTCGAGCTCGAGCTAGGCTCACAAGCCTTATCAAACTTGATATTATTTGTATTTTTTACTCCTAAATCTATTACTTAATTATATTTGTTCATATTATACAAAGAATTTAAATTTTTATTAAAACTAAAATCAAAATAAATTAATCGAGCTCGAGCTTGACGAGCTTTACACCGAGTCGAGCTCAAACTTGAAAATTTTAGCGCGATCGAGTGGAGTTTAAGCTTCAATTTTTTTGAGTCAATCTCAAACTCTAACTTGATGATACTAGACTGGACTCGACTCTTTTACACCCCTAATGCCGATAAAACTCTCTTATGTGAATGGCTAGATTGGGAATAAAATATACCTCAAAGGTTGAACTAGAGCTACATTCATTACATTCTGAATTCTTTTTACATTTATCCGGACCTATATTCCAACTGAAAATATCAATTTTTTTTAAAGAAGGAATAGGCCTAAAAATGTATTTCTCCTTTAAAAATCATCATAACCCATCCAACCCATGGCGGTCCCATCGTTTAACCCAATAATTAGAGGTGTAATCGAACCGAGCCGTGAAATGCTCGAGTTCGATTAATGAGATTATTACCAACTTCGAGCTCGATTAAAATTTTATTTTGTAGGCTCGCGCTCGGTTTGAGCTCGATAATAAAAGTTTGAGTTTGATTTACACCCCCGGCCAATAATGCACTAAATCAACTACAAAATGTATTTTTTTGCGACATCAAAAATTGAAATTAATAGAGACCGTAGAAATGATGAGGAAAAATCATCCCATAATAGTAGAAATAATAGACTTGCTTATATCTTGTCGTTGTTATTCCACCCTCTCTTATCCAAATATTGACAAAAAACAAGAAACGTTGCTTTTGGCATCCATTAATTTGTGGTTGCAATTAATTTCTCACAAAGAAAAAATTATCACTATCGCCATCCAAATCTCAACCCCTCTTTCCTTCTGTCTTCTTCAATCACTCCACATTTTCTCACTCACCACGTTCGATACGTTCCTTTCATGCAACCAAGATTTCGAGATTAAAAACGCCTCATGCATGATCACGAGTTCAACTTTTCTTGAATCGAAGATTTCTCGAAAATTTCCGGTTGATGAAAGGTGAATATCATTCTTGTTTGAGCCCTCGACGGGACTTGGATTTCGGTGACGTTTTCGGGGGGCCGCCGAGGCGGTTTCTCGTGGCGCCGGCGGCCAAGGAGGAGATGCGGTTGAGGCTGAAGGAGCTGCCCATTTTTGGCGGGAAAAGCGCGGCGGTGCCACGCCATCTTTCCGACGATGATTTCTTTGATGACATATTTAGAGGGCGTGATCGGGATAACTTGTTTGGGGCGAGCTCTAAAAGAAGTCAATTTTTTTCTTCACTCCCTTCTCGCTCTAGGTACTATAAGTTAAGCTTTGCTTTGGTTACGTTTTTTGGATTTGCTTTTGAAATCGTTAATACGATTGCGTTTCAGCATGGATAAAATAATTGTAGTTAAATTGAGTGTGCGTGAACGAATTTCCCCGAACACAACTATAGTTGATATATATATAAGTTTGTGTCGGTCCCACTGAGAATTAGGACGGTAACTGAGCTGAGCTATTCAAATCTTTACTTGATAAAAATTCGTTCGAACTTGTTTAGTGAAACTCGTTAATTAAATAAGTTACAAGTCAATCCTAAACTTTGTAGTATTCGAATCATAAGCCGGTGAGCAAGCTCATTATCCAAAATAGTAAGAGAATATGAAATTATTACTTTTTATAAAATATATTTTTTTTTCTTTAGTTAAAGTATAATAAAATTTTTAATAAACTTTGTAATTCACAATAAAAGAATGAATTTGAGTAAATATAATATTTTTTAACTTAAATTGATTTGTTTTTAAAAGAAAATAATAAATATTTAAATTTAAATCAATATTTAGAAAGTTTGTTAAGTCTCATTTAAGTTTGTGAACATCTAAGTATTCAATAATAAAACTCGAAACTCGATTCAATACTTAATTGGTTCGATTACGCCCCTACTAAGAACAATGTAGTTTGCTTTGAATGTGACCATCGGCAATAAATTAAGGTCTTCTTATATGTCAAAATTTTGATGAGATCCCCCATTATATAATAGTGTTACATATTGTCTTACACTATCCGAATGATTAACACGATTACTAATTAATGGAGTTAAACGATGCTCTTAACAAAAAATTTTTTTAATATATTTTATCTTCATTAATTAATATGTGTCAAACATTAAAATAGTATAATATAATTATATAACAGAGGATCTCAACCTATCTAAATTAAACCTTTTTGGCTCATCAAACATATTCATTAGTTTTTAGGGAGATCATTCTTAATTGCTAACGCTAATTTGATGATGGTTACTTGATGTCACATATTTATTTGAGAACCAAAACAAAACAAGTTAAGCACCAAAAAGATTAGCTAATTGAGATATATTATTGCTTCAATATATCCGATCTAAATGAGTAAATTAACTAGGCATAATGAATCAACACTAACAAGAAATTAATATATTATTGATTCATGTTTCACTCATATATATGGAAAATGCGATTGAGATCCCCCATTACCCAATTGTGTCACGTACATTATGTCAATGTCAGAACGATGACATGCGTACTAATTCAAATAAATAAATTATAATAAAATCTTTCTTTATTAACAGTTTGATTAATACCTTTAATTAGTACACATGTCAATTATTTGAAAAGTATAATACAATATGTAACACCAATATATGATGCAAAACGCTTCTGTTAACAGAGAATCGATCTTACGTAATCCGAATCGAATCCTCCGCTACAAAATCGTGTTTCATCTTCTAAGACAGACATATATAAAACTTCTATTGATTCAACTAACTAGAATATGAAAAAATTTGTAAAAAAAATTCCCCTTTATTGAAGTAATAGATGTAGACATGAGATTCATCTAGATTCATAACCATATATAATTCAAATGCCTTGATATACACACTCCAGTTTTCCTACCAAATTGCCAAAAGCAGCAGAGTTTCAGGAGATGATGGATGGTAGCAGCAATGGATTGAGCAGTCCACAGTGCTCTTCTACTGCTTCATCTTCCAGAAATTCAAACGAAACGAGTCGAGACGAGTTGAGACATGGAACAGTTCATCAAATATTTTCCAATGAAGAAGATGCTGCGAAGGTAGAAAACAATGGGAGAAGCATTAGAAATAGGTACGATTTCATTGCAAATGTGAAGGGAGACTTTGCAAAGATTTTCAAAGAGGAAGGAGGGGAAAATTCAAAGCCTACTGATGTCAATAAGCAAAGCCAGAGTTGCAGGTGGACAAGGGAGAATTATCAGGTGATTTTAAGGCTCCGTTTGTTTACATTTTTTTTTTGAAAAAGTGAATCCCAAAATTTTGGAAACACTTTCAAAATTTGTAACTACTTTTTTCTCGATCTCCTAAACTAAAAAAATATTTACAAGTGACTTTTCATAACTTTTTCAAGATAATTTATTTTTTTTTAAAACAAAATAAGATAAATTTGTGTGTCTGTACAAGTATAGTCATCCCAAATAATTAGCATAATATATTTTTTGGGAGGCAAAATGGGTATCATGTTTTTTATTTTTAATTATTCTTTCAGGTGGATGAAGTGTATACCAGCAAGAAGAATCTATATTCCTCAGGTAGCGACTGTGATTCTATATGTGAGACAGACCCGGGTGCGAAAAAGAGCTACTACACACACGTATAAAGTGATTTTACATATATTTATTAAATAATATTTAAATAACTTGAACAAAATTAATGAGTAATATGAAGATAAGATAAATAAAAATAATATTGCATGTATAGATAATTACGAAATCATATAATAAATAATATTAATTTAGAAATACATAGAGTACATCATTATCTTTAAGTTAAATATTTTGGACGGATAAAATAAACATGTAAAAAAATAGATTGTTTTATAATATGTATAAATATTCGAAAATATCCATTTTATCAATTCTTATTTCTCTCATTAATATTTATGCCTCATGAAAATGCAATCAGATCATTTGCTACGAAATGATGTTACTTCGATCTTCGACTCTTCCAAATATAGATGACATGCGTAGTGCTTTTATTTCTTAAATTCAAGAAGAATGTAAGAATTGTCCTTTTTTTAAGTCAACAAATTTACTCTCGTATTCAATATATACAATAGAGGATGAAAAAATACATGGAATAACAATTATTAAACTAGAGACAACAAATGAAGAGAACCCTCTTTTGGATTGCTCTCAACAGTTAAACCACTTAATTCTTTATATAAAAAAGAATAAAATTTAATATCTCAATTTGCTCCAAAGAATGTTTGAAAGATACCACTTTAATTTTGGGTAGAAAGTTCATATTAGATTGAGGTTGTATTGGGAATTCTTTTTTTTTTTTTTCATTTTGTTAACTAAAAATTGCAACATGATAATATATGTATCGATATATTTACTATTACATATTACAATCAAATGGAGAATTTTATTAATATTATATGTCAAACTTTTATAATTAGTAGAACGTGCCCAAAAAAAATTCTAGGAGACAATTGCAATAACGCTTTAATTTTGTTTTATTTGTCACTCTTCAGAATCCATGAGATGGGATTCAAAGGTATTAGAAGAAGATTCGGACTACCCTTTTGAAGACTTCATCGTGGTAAAATTTTCATGATTTTTCACTACAACTGCATGCCTCTTTATTACTGTGTTGAACTCGTTCCGATATAATTAGCCTACTCGTGATCTACTTGGGAAATGTGTATTGTCAATTAGTTATTACTTGCATCCAATGAAGCCTTTTAAATATTTTTGAGTAATCATAACACCCTCATTTTAAATTTGAATTATGCTTCTATTTTTCTTTAATTTAAGTCACACAATGTTCATTTTCACGTTTATTTAATCTCATCAAGGGTTTAACATTTTTATCCGAAATTAGGGTTTATTAATCCCAACGAAGGTTCATAATATTCCAAATAAGGTTTACTAGTCCAATTATGGTTTATAATATTATAATTATACTTCATTAAATCTCAGTTATACGCTACAATAATTTCTTTAAAATGAAATTTCATTGAAGTAATTGTAGATACATGAAAAATAAATATGTTTTTCTTTTTACTTTTTCCTCATATTTTTTTAATGCGAAAATGATCTTTTGATATCTCAAATTAATTTTTTTTGATACATCATGTGCGTAAATTAGATTAAGAACAAGAGAGTTATTATCGTGTAAAATCTGAAGTAATTTGGATGACATTCGCTTTGTTGTCCTACATGTGGAGTATTAGAAATAAGATCTATATATGAGCTAAACCGTCTAACAAGAGAGTGTTCGTAATTTTTAAATTTTGACCCGTTAAACAATACTGGTGTAACAGTTGCAGGAATTGGATACTGATTCTGAACATGTTGCTAGTGAAGCTGCAGAGGAAAGGAAAGTAAGTAATGTGCATTAAATATGATCTGGTTTAAGCATTATGAAATAATTATAAGACATAGAATGCAACAATTATTACATAGTCATCAAAATTAATTTGTTGTAGGCTTTAGATGCTAAAATTGGACGGTGGTCAGCAGGAAAGAAAGGGAACATTCGTTCTCTGCTGTCAACCCTGCAATATGTAAGTTCTTTCATACACTAAAATTTCATATTTTTTCCCCTAAATAATATCTTCAACATTAAACAAAGCTCTCCTATCAAGAAAAATGACATTATTTCATTGGATTTTTCTTTTGAACAAGGATATTAGATTGAATTCTTCGCAATTATTTGGACTATTCACGCCCTCAATTTTTTAATTGATTCCCGTTGTTAGTAAATAACATTTGTGCACACAATATTGAGGATCGAACCTTATACCTCTATCACCGAAGATTTCTTATAATGAGTGTTCACCTTTTAGATGTCGTCATGTCCCTAAAGGGACATTAATTCACATTTTATATGCCAAATTTTTCACAAGCAAAATTTAGTTAGAAATCGAGTGCAAATATTTGCAAAATAAATCCAGAACTCTCTACTAAGAAATTTGGAGTAGTGAATAGTGAGAGTACCACCAATAAAGTCCAATTGCGGAGCTCAATTTAGCTAATTTTAGAAATTGATGGAGTCAATTAGGTGAAATAATATATATCATGATCAAAAAAATTGTCTAACATATTCAAATGACAAAAATAGGAAAAATATTTAATTATATTCTAAACTACATATTTTTTGTTAAAATAATACAAGCTATAAAAAATTGTTAAAAAATAGGATAAATTCATTTTTTGACATCGAAAAGCTGAGTGGACACGCAGTATTCTAAACTTCTATTGTGTGATCATTGGATATAAATATTGAACTTTTTCAGATGCACCATGTTAACTCAGTTTTTCGATGTTGAAAAAATATAGTCATCCTATATTTGCACGATCATTGATGGTTTGTATATTTATGTGAAATTTTGGATAATTTATATTATTTTTAAAAAAGACATATAGTTTAAAATATAATTGAATGTTTTTTACATAAAAATAAGAGAAAATATCCAATTATAATCCAAACTATGCGTATTTTTTCAAAATTAATACAAACCATCCGAAATTTCAAATAAATGTACAAACTATTATAAACTGCTCAAATATAGTAGGATTTTAATTTTCCTGTATATGAACAATTTATGATAGTCTATACATTTATATGAAATTTTAGATATTTTGTATTAGTTTTGAAAAAAGACGCATAGTCTGGATTATAATCGAATATCTTCCCTCAAGATAACCCAATCCATATATATATTGTTAACACAACACAACAAAACAGATATGTCAAAAACTTGCGTTAGACCGCCTAAACAATTTAGGCGGATCTAGGTAGTTTATTTCCATCAACCCAAACCCGTATCTACTTTAGATCCTAAATCCAAACCCATATTTCCCTGGATTTTAAACTCAAACCCGCCTAAACAATTTAGATGGCCTAACCGGAGACTTCCTCAACATATATAGGTTCTTTGGCCGGGAAATGAATGGAAGGCGATAGCGCTGGTTGATTTGGTGGAAGCAAACCCAGTAAAACGAGCATATCAGAAAGCTTTGCTCCAACTCCACCCTGATAAACTGCAGCAGAAAGGCGCTTCTTCCGATCACAAATACATTGCGCAAAAGGTTTTCGATATTCTTCAGGTACATTAATTAATTAATTTGTTGATTCTTTACTACCAATCCTAAATGAGTAAGAAAAAAAATATATATATATATATATTTGTTAAAGAGGTCAGACTTGAACTTTTCGAAAAGTCTATTTAATTAAATAAGCTCGGGCCTAGGCTTCGAAGTAGGCCTATTGAGCTGATTAGGTCGGCCTATTTGAATTATGATCATATATTATATAAATTAATAAATATAATTATTACTTTTAATTTAATTATATACTTATAACTTAAAAATAAAAATATATATAAAAATATTAAATAGGTTTTTCGATGGCTGAAAGCCCGGTTTATTTAACTAATTAGGTCAGGCCTGGGCTGATATAAAGACATGTTACACTAAAGGCTTACAAAAGATTTTGTAAGCTCAGACCTAGCCTATCTTCACCCCTACTTATCGAGATGCATAATAGGAATTTAAATTTTATCCATAATCTATTACTTTTGCATTGACCATGCTATTAGTAATAATTCTTGCAGTTTGATCAGGTTTAAACTTTTTCATCCAAATTGAAAATAAAATATAAGAGATCTTGACGCCAAGTTGAGCTAAAAGTTTAAAAGTACTTACTTCGATTTGGATTTATTCTTTTGAGCACTCAGCTCTGCGTGGCTCGTACGAACTCGATTCGTGAACACTCCTGCTCGTATTTTAGGTGAAGTGAAAGAGATCCCGTCATGAATAGATGCTTATGACTTTTGTCTTAATTTTGATGCAGGAGGCATGGGACCATTTCAACAATGTTGCTCTGATTTAAGCATTGCGAAGAGCGAGAATTTGGAAGACGAAAAGGCATTTTTCGTGCTTATTTCCAACACAAATGAAGGATGCATATCTATTTTTGTTAAATAAATAATTTGTTGACATATACAAGAATAACATGTAGTTGCTCGGTTTGTGTAGAATGCTATAGTATTCATTTATTTTTATTTGTATATATAATTAATTCGTAAGATGAGAATGTGTAATATAACTGAGTTGAGCCGAATAGTATTATGCTTAAGTTTGACTCGATTAGTTAATGAGCTTCACTAAACGAGCTCGAACGAGCTTTTATCAAATCGAGACCCGAGTAGCTCACGAATAGCTAAGTTCATTTACACTCCTAGTACTTACTCCCAACACACGAACTATTGAACTATTTGAATCTCTACTTTGTTATTCCCAGCAAACGAACTATTTGAATCAATTTTTACTTTAGCATTAACAAGCCTATATTAAAGAACTAAGTTCAAGAAAGAGCGTTGTTACAGAGTTATTTATGAGGATCGGTATGATGCCCTGTCTTTCATGGACGAATTACGAACACATGGGCATCGACATCAAATCCATATACCATCTGCTAAGAAGCTATCAAGAATCTACATCCGTTAGGGTCAAACACGAACACACCACAAACACATAATACTAGGATGTGATACTATAAAGTTTTGATAAGTCATACATGATAAAAATATAATAAGCATGATAAAAAGATATTGATTCATAGCTGTTATCAACAAATTATCCTCATGTGAGAGTTAACTGATAATCAAATCCAAGACGAACCCGACAACATTTTTTTTTATCCTTATCATGTTGAAAGGCTCGGATTTGATTTGACACTAAATCATTATTATTGAGTGAATTCGTATAGCATTACCAAATCACGTCATGCCAAGGGCAATAAGACAATAACACAAAAGAAGATAAAAACAACCATGAAAAGAAAATCCCTACTTTGATATACACTTAAAATAAAAGACCAAGTAGGAAACTAACAGTTGAAACCTTCAAATTTTGCAGAGAGCCTAGAGCAATAGAAGAAACTGTTAAAGACCAAATCAAAGAATGAGATTTTCACTATACACAAAACTAACTAATTTATGTGGCAAGAATGAAATAATTGAAGATTTCACATGCTTGAAACAATATTAGACCGATGCCACTGCGTCTCGGCCACGATGATCTCGATCAGGCAAATGTTGCCTGAATATATCAAACAAAGACATAGCTAGAGTAGAGAACCCCACCAAAGCTGCACCAGTAGTAGTAAATAAGACGGTCTTATTTAGAGATCGATCATATAGATGATCGATGATTTCTTCTATCTGCATTAGTATTCACTTTTATGGGGTCAAAAAATACATTCATTTAATGAATATATACACGTCGGACTCATCTTTCACATAATAAACCTGCAGGGAACAAACACCAAAGAGATCTATTCAGATTCGCCTCATCTAATCGAAAGGCTTTTAGGGGCGATCAATTATTTCTATGTCAAGCATGCAGAGCAGAATCGTGAAGGGTTCTTGAAATGGAGATGAAAGAACATCATAACATCTTATTGTGGGTCATCCTTTCGTGTATAATATAGTTACACAACTTAATGTAGCTCGATACTGATAGAAAATTCAATGGAGTACTAGCTAACTTTCACAGCAAAGCGACAGAATTATCAATCGCTTTTCTGATGCAAAACAGTAGGTATACTAATATTACCATTGAGAGCAGCATGGTATACTCGTTTCTCTGCTAATCCAATGTCTGAAAGAATCAGATTGCCCTGCAATATAGGAGCCATAAAAAACTCCTTTCAGATAATTGTAGTTGATTGTAACAAGATTATTAGAATGGCCGAAACTACGTATTCGATGGTCCTATATATTAGACAGATATCCTACCCAATTACCCACTAAAGGACAAAAATTTGTAATTATGTAGTCAGATTATCTTAATTTTTAAATAATCATAATCTCTCATTTGAAATCCAAATTATGCAAATAATATTTCATATTATAGCTCCATTCATTCTCTTTAATTGAGGATACATAGTGCATATATTTAATTTTTAAAAATATGAATAAAAAATTTAAAAAGAAATCATTTGAAGGTTTATTTAATCCCAAATAGGGTTTATGACATCCCAATTAGGATTTATTCATCTCTGTTAAGGTTTATTAATCCCATTTAGGGTTTATAATATCTTAATTATACTACTCCCCATTAGGTGTTACAATGCTTTCTTTCAATTTGAATTTATTTTAAGATACTCGTATATGCATGAAAAAATAAGCATTCATTTTCTTTAATTCTCGTTTATATTTTTCACGTAAAATTGTCTTTTGATATTTTAAATGAAAGAGTATGAAGATATGTTTAATTTGATACATTACAGATTAAAAACAAGAGAGCTATGATCACTTGAAATTTGAAGTAATTTTGTTGACATTTGTGATGATATAAGCTATTTTGTCCTTTCGTGGAGTAATGTATATATATGGAGGATCTATCTAATAGTTTAGACCATCTAATAGGAGTCTTCCATTCATAATTACTGTGTTCTGCTGCATCTAATGAAGTAAGAAAAAATACTAAAACTCGTTTTTCTGGTTGAGGAATAGTTGAAGCATGATTAATCAGTGAAATGCTCACATTTAAGCAAGAAAATCGATCGTCGGAAATAGGTACCTCACGAGCCATTAGTTGTCTCACATTTTCTGCATAAAGCTTGGGGTCTTCTTTTTCTTCTTCTGAGGGGTGATAAACAGGCAACTTCTTTACTTCGATGTAATTCACAAACTGGCATAGAAGAAGGATCACGTGGCGAAACTGCGAAAGATTTATAACAAAATTAGCACATTAATGGGACTATTTGAACCGTGACTGCTCACAAGTACGATTAATTCCTCAGTCTTTAGCAACAACTACTAAAGTTCAATAGAAAATTGAATTTTTATGATTTCAAAATCAGTTTTATGGTTGCAGATCAACAATTGAAGCACATAAGGACAGCTATAAAAGAATGATGTATGAAAGCAGCGAACGTCTGGAAAAATAGCATGACAGTTTAATATATTGAGAGAATGAAACAATAGCTGATTAACCAAATAACCAAGATGGAACAGAACATTCATAATAACGATATTATTTTCCACCATGCTAAAAGTAGAGCATATAGAATATCCACCAAGAGGACAAAATTATGAATCTAAATTAGCAAGATATAACAACTCACTCCAGATATAGAGTCCCATGCAGGACTAAATCTTTGATAGGGATATCTTAAAATGACAGGAACTACTGGAGCCTTAGCCAAAAATGCGCCAGTCTTGAACGGGAGGAGGTAGTCCCCATTTGTGGTCGTGCCTTCTATTAAAGGACCAAAAACAAAAGACTAGTTAGACTTTTTCGTAATGACTAAAATGAACATTAAGGATAGAGAAATCCACCTACAACAGGCAATAAGTAAATTTGCAAACTAGAAAATCCGCAGAGGGATATAATAAGATAAAATGTGCAAATTTTATCATGTGACTCTACAATTCTTCGTAGTACAACAGAAGAGAATAACACTATTCATATACATTGTGTTATGTTGCTATCATAAAATCAAGGAGAACTGTTTTGTATGGAAATCTCTCTACTGCTTATTCTTTGAAGGAATGGAAAAAGTTGTTAATAAAGCCAACCAATAAAAAATAGAAGTTATAAATGTCACACAACCTGGGAAAAGAAGCATCTTAGGAGCAAAGCTATTTTCATGAGCTTCTTGGACTCTTTCGGTGATAACACCTGCAAACAACGAAGAGTGAAAGATCAGACTTAACACTAAGTACTTCGCACTGTGAAGAAACTAGAACCCAACCAAAAGACAGAGACATGCCCCGTTTTGATTAGTCTTTTCCGATATTCACATGAATAATTGCGAAGTCTCTGTTTATGAGGCATACTATAATAGGCTTTGTTGGCTCAAATTTGGATTTTTATAATTTAACGAATTGTTTTTTCTTGAAGGTTGAATCCAAAGAAGAAAACATTTGGTCTATGAAGGTTTCTTTTACGTTTACAAGCTGAAATAACATTTTTATCTCTCAAATGGGTTTCTTGTTCTTACTCCTACGCATCCCAAATAAATTTATTCAACTTTCCATACTCCATATCAATATTATTCACTTTGAACAGTGAAGAAGATGTACCTGAGACCCCTTTGAAGTCCGATGTTTTTGATTCACGCTGTACATAGACACAACCGAGACACTTGCTGTAATGTGAAAATAATAGCAGTTACAACAGTGAAATGCATTTCAGAAGAATATAAGGGTCTATATATGAGGGAGAAAAGCCAAAAGATATGCACATCCCAATTCCTCTTGGTTTGACAAAAGGGTTATGATGCAGAAATCCAAGAGATGCACCAAATAAGAACTCCATATTATAACTTCAGTAAATAAAATGTTGTAATCAACCTTACATATTTGAACTCAATCATATCACAATAATTAGCAGATGGAAAATGCTGTCCTTGTGCTTATATAATAAACACATTGAAGCAAGCAAGATATCAGGTTGTATAAGACATTTGAAATATAGAAACCAACCTTATAAGACCTACGAGAGGAAGTCTAGCCACAGATCTCTGCAGCATCAAATTACACAACAAAATAAGCAATAGAAGAGAATAGACACATTAGCACTGCAATAAGTTGAAATATGCCTCTCGTATGCATATTGAGAAAACAGTAAGAGTTAACTCACTTTTGCAACAAAGCTTGGGAAAGAGGAAGACATGTGGTACAATATATCTAAGTGGGATACATGATTGGATACAATAGCCCCATATCTTTCCAACTCGTCAGACTCATCCCTATCTGCAGACTGAAAAGATTGAAAGAGGTATGATATAAATGATGAATATCCCAAAAGTAGACATATTCTCTAAATATTCACAGGGCAATTTAATCAAGAAACAACTAAGCTGAAAGCAATTCATACAGCAATGAATTTGGCCTATCAATGAAAAATAATATATTGAATAGTAATATAATATTTACTTGCAGTTATCATTAGGACCAGTACTGCTAAATGTATCCTGAGAGCAATACTGCTACCTTAAATGTGAAATCATATAACAGTGCCGCATATGCAAGCATTGAAAATCTCAAACAAATCTTTCAACGGTGTACTCTCCAATAAAGACACCCCACTACCAACTTTGTGAGTAAAATACTACATTATACTGAACTTTTAACATCACAAAGGTTACATCTTAAAAAGTGAATATCAAATGGCATCTTTATCTTTCATTGAAACAGTTATGCCCTGACTAGGCTCACTTAGGACATCACTCTTTCTTACACAATGGCCGCATGAGTGGAAGTCAGTCTTCTAGTAAAGTTTATATAAATAACTACTATCAGTGTAAATCAATCAACTACTTAATGGCTGCAATGGAAGATTGGTATATTAAAATTTGGTTTGACATGATGTTACTGGGATCTCAAAACAAGAAAGGACACAAGGAAATACAATGACTCTTTCTTGAACTGTACCAAGATTTATGAATTATGAGTTATGACTCTATACATGCCTGCTATCGTACAATCAAAATACTGATTAAACCAATCAGTGGCCTCGCAGAGTTCTCGCTAATTGACTGTCAGACAACTACGGCAAAAGCTGAGTTCCAGCAAAAGGAACTCTGTTCCCAGAAACATATTCACATGCCATGTGAACGAGAGAGGTAAATAATCTCACTATTCATTCTAATGCACACTAATTCCCATCTCACACAATATATTGGCTCATTATGTACTTCTCTAACATAAAACAGTATTCAGATAATCTTCTTAGCTTTTCTAGTCACAAGAGAGGTTCACTAAGCCATTCAATATCGAAAGCTAGTAATGTAATTTACTCAATGTCACTTCATTTATCAAATACACCAACCCATGAAACTCATCATATTCATTCACTATCACAGATTATCAATTCACACATCTAACCCAATAATGTAATGCAAGGAAATTCCAAACCACTCGATCAAATTCAACAAAAGCAACTCAAATCAGAAAAAAGATGCATCAATTATCATCTCATAAACTAAAACACAGCAAACTATAACAAAAAAGAGCAGACATTCAATATTGAAGTACTTTACTCAGTGCCACTTCACTTATCAAATACACCAATCCACGAAACTCGCCATATTCATTCACTATCACACATCACCAATCCACACATGTAACCCAATAATGTAATACTAACGCAACGAAAGGCGATTCCAAAGCACTCGATCCAACTCAACGAAAGCAACCCATATAAAAAGAAATGCATCATCATCTCAAAACTAAAAAACACAGCAAATCAAAACCAAAACGAGCAGTACCTCACCGTTCACCGCTCCATCAACCTCAACACCCTCACTCTTGTCGCAAATCCAATAA
>AYJT01039801.1:0-10014 GCA_001278415.1 Ocimum tenuiflorum
ATAATATAATGTAATTGCACACTAGATACTTATTTTTAAAATGGACCAACTTGAACTGCTATATATCCTAATAAATCAATTAATTTAAAAATTCATAGTAACGATAAAACAACCCAACAGTTTTGGTTCAATTTAGAAGTTTGAATGTGAGGAATTTAAGTGTATATTTATTGTGTTTAATTAGACTAAGACGTTGAAGTAAACTGCATGCGCCCACAAAATGAAATTCAACTGTAAAGTTAAGTTGAGAGAAGCGTAATATTTTAAGCAATATTAATATTAATATTGAGAAGGTAAATGAATCCAAGAAGGAAACAACACGGCCAAGCCAAGGGACAAATGAAAAGCACCACACTGCAAAACTACCAAAGCCAGCTTTTTTTCAACATCATGTTTTCCTATTCCCTTAGATTCTTTTTGCATACCACCGTCTCATCTCATGCATTCAATTCATAAATACCCTTCACTTCATCATCATCATCATCATCATCTCCTCCCCCAACAACCACACACACACTCCTGCAACTTTCTTGCAATGATCATTAGTATTCATATGTCACTTTTCAAACTCTAAATTAATGGAACATCATACCAATATCTTTGTCATGCACCGCGAATTCCCTCCCACCAAGAAATATTATTTCCAACCACCACCATTTTTCCAAGATTCCCTGGTATGGCCGCCGCGCTCCTACTCATGCACCTTCTGCAGACGGGAATTCCGGTCCGCGCAAGCGCTGGGCGGCCACATGAACGTCCACCGCCGTGATAGGGCCAGGCTGAAGCATTCTCCGCCGCCTTTACAATCCCAACTTCAAGAATCTTCTGCTGCTGCAGGAAACCCAAGTATTATTAATACTCATCCCAGTAGAAGAAGATCAGACGGCGGCGAGGAGCGGGAATGTGATATGGATGAAGATGATTTTGTGTGTAAGAGACATAAGTTGTGTTCTTCCATTAGCATGGAGGAGATAGATCTCGAACTTAGGTTAGGGGTTCCTGCTGTCAAACTAGGACAAATTTCTTAGTTACATTTTCAACAATTCTTATCGCTTTAATTTTGTTACCGCCCATGTTTTTCTTTTCTTTATTTATGTTTTATTAGATACAACTACAAGATATATATGTCTTATATCTTAATTTGATCTCTTCCTTTACTCATCTTACAAGAAACTCCACTTATATATGCAGTAGATGTATGCAAAATGTTGATTCAATTGTTTGCTATCATTGCCATTTAATCCTGGGGGTGATCGCACGTCTTGACGATATTATTTCGATATGCCTCTTATGTTGCAATTTAACACACACACACACACTCACACTCATGCATGATGACTATATATTCACGTAATCAATGACATGTATAACTAAATATGGTTTTTTCTTAGGTAAGGAGAAGTTAATACATTCTTCTCAGCCGATTTTTTTCAAACTACAATATTATACACTATACTGATATTATTATTATTACCCAAACACTTTTGTTTGAACTAGTTGGTAAGTGAAAATCTCAACATACAGTGACGTATACTTTTTACGATGTCAACGTCCTGACTTAGCAGCCAAGAGCTGCATAAATTCTTCAAATAAATGAGTAGATTAACATCTGATACATTCAAATTTCCAAACAGTAAGGAATAAGACAAAATGCGTATTTATGCACCTTTTCACACGCCAGATCCCCCGATTTTCTATTAGAAGCTTCCAACAACTGCACAATAATTAATTAACACAAATCTAGTTATAGACTTACAGCAGGCAGCCATGAATACGGACTAATCTTATCGATAACTAATCCTGCTTTCCAAGTCACCCTACCTTATTAGTTTCATATAAATCTAAGATGAAAATAAACTTTAACAAGTCCGTTTCTATAATAGTTTCGCATCATCAGTCAGATGATTTTGGAAGAAAAATAAATTATTTAAAATATATATGCAGTAAAGCCATAACATAAAATTAATAGTGTCATAGATCAATGATGCAGAGTTGAG
Source organism: Ocimum tenuiflorum (assembly GCA_001278415.1). NCBI lineage: Eukaryota > Viridiplantae > Streptophyta > Magnoliopsida > Lamiales > Lamiaceae > Ocimum > Ocimum tenuiflorum. Next base: position 1,998 of record AYJT01039801.1, read on the forward strand.
TTTCGTGGACCTCAACTGAACGTGTTATCAAAATATTAAAATTAAAATAAGATGTGAATTATACGAAAAGAATTTTATAACAAATATATATTTACATGCAATAGCCGTAGTACCACAAATATTATTTTTGTTTCTCGCATAGCCATTACTAAGATGCAGTAGTTGTAAATTGTAATTTTAGGATACCATATTTTGAATTTCGAGGTTTAAAAAATTATTTTCTTAATATAAACCAAACGATTCCACCAGTAAATTTATCTTCCATTTTTTATGAAAAGCAATGCTAATACGATAATAAATAAATTGAGAGAATTGTTAATTTGTCTCAATTTCATTGTATAAAAAACTTTGAATATTACGATATAAGTAAAAACAAAGATGAAAATAAAAATAATTATTTAGAGATTATGATTTTGTATTAATAAAAATTAACACACTAATAATGATTCGACTATAAAAGCTTGTTGCATTTTTTGAATTAGTGCACTTCCGTATAAAATATCTCGTGAAAATATTCTTGCTATTTACTTACGACTCTATGCATGCATTAGGATTGATCATATCCAACTAATCACATGACTATCAACATCAGACCAAATAAATGAACACAAACATCCAACGTTCAAGTCTACAAACCTATCTAGCTATAAATATACAAGTAATAAAATCCTAGCTAGCCACATTGTAGGATGCAGCAATTATTTTTCTGTCCAAAGTTGGTACTTGATCCCAAAGGTTATTGCAGAATTCACGGCAACATTGCAGTATTCTTTAAATGGGGTTTTGATGGAACATGGCCATTGATTGAATTATATTATTCATCAGAAATAGGCATATATAGTAGATAATAATCTTTACATTATGCCGCTGTAGGGTTATCCCTCAAAACACCTTACTTTCATTCATGTAAACAGACCAGCCTTTTGATTTCTTTTTCAAATCTCATTTTAGGAGAATATGTCACGATTCACAACATATAAATCGATGACACCTTTTTTTAATTATTCTTGAATACAGGGTTCTCAATTTTCTACAAGGGTCTGTAAGAGATAGCAGGATTTGGGCAAAGAATAGTTTTTCTATCGTTTTAAAAGTAACACTTTTTGGGTGCGTAAGAAAATGTATATTGAACAAGGGATTAATGGGATGAGTCTGTTTGAAACATGACAACAACCAGTAAGTAACAAACAAGCACTGATTTCAAACGCATGTGACAGTTTCTATACCATTTAGGATTTAATGAGTGATGCAGTTTGCACGACAAGACATAATTACAAAACTTTGTTTCTATGGGCAGGATCATATGAAAATTCTCCTTACCTAGTTAATTAATACATTCTAAATTTCTAATTCTAATGGTTGAGAGTAGTCTACTCTCTCGAGGCGCAATAAGTAGTTAAACACATTTTTCATTAATATTAAATTACGAATTCAAGTTATGGTGCGAATATTAATTAAGATGAATTTGTTGTAACAATGTACCTTTTATTTAAAAAAAATAGTTGAGATTAACCGACCATAGAATAAGAATGTAATTTTTACTCATGTCATCGTCATGGCGCTTTTATCCATGTGTATCATCCGGTCCTTTAGTGTTCATACAAAAAATAGTCGGTCTCCATTTAGAAATGACGCAAAAAAGAAATATTTATAATTTTATATTAATAAGAAAGAAACCTTATATACATGGGTAAAGACAAAATATTAGTGATACAAAAAAAATCAAAAAAGAAAAAAGAAAAAGCACTCTATCTTCCCCTCCAAATATAAGCATTAAATCTCAGCTTTACATATACTCGAATATAACAGACATCCATATGATATATTGATATGAAATCTATTTGAATCAAATCTTATAAAAAAAAAAGTCATTGTGATATACCCTTTGTCTACTCTTACAGAACAAATTTATTTGCTAACTATTTTGAGAAATGAAGTTATAGACTTTAATAATTAGCTTAATTTAACCCTCCAAATTTAAATTATTAATATGTATTTTAAATTCATATTATGCTCATATTAAGAGAGAATAAATATTTAGTTTTAAATTTAGATTCTTTTTTTTTTTTTATCTAGTGTATTTTATTTTTATTTTTATTTATTTATTTTTATGTCGCAACATAATATTTCAATTGAAATTTGATTTGTATTCCACGAGTGTTTGGAGAAAAATATATTTAATTATGCTATACATAAAATAATACATTTGATTTAAAGATTTTATACATTTCATATATATTGCGAGTTTACGTATAAGATCATAATTACATTATATTATTTCTTGTACAAAAGAATTATATCAATGAGAAAAGTGTAAATTCCAATGAAATATTATGTTACAGTGATATGATTCAAATAAAGATTATAAAATAAATAAAACACAAAATAATATAAACTAAATTGTGATACAAACAGAAAATAATTGATTAAAAACACAAGATAATAAAGAATCTAAAATAATTCTAAACCTAGAAAATATTATTCCCTCCCTTATGAAGGGACAGTAGGAATCTTGAATACAAATTAATAATTTTAAATTCGGAGTTAAACTGAACCAACCCTCAAAGACGATAATTTGTTTGTGTTAAAGTAGTCGAAAGGTCAAAACGACTTTTTCTTTTTGTTTTTTAAATTTTATATAAAGCGACTGTGTTTGTAAAAAGTTTAATTTGGACAAGATAAAGGATTCGAAATTTATATACAATAAAATTTCTCTTGTTATATACTATAAGAGACCGACCAATTATCCCATTGCCCTAATAGCTCAGCCTTTTATCATGGTGACTAACACCGGTTACATGTATTAGGCTAATTGATTACCCTGCCAATTGAACCTCTCCAATATCCATAACATTGACAAAATTAAATTGAATAGGTATAGATATAGAGGTGCCCCTAGCTATATTCGAATGCCTTAATATACTCTCGTATATCAAGAGTGTTGGTAGATATAATTCACTCCCCAATTTGAACCCAAAATTTGTTGAATACGGCCAGAAATAATAATATAATTAGTGTAACACCATTAATTCCTTGTATATCCTGTATACAAGCTCAATAATATAAAACTCATCACAGATAACACCTGCCAGTAAATTATTGTGATCATTCAATTTGACAATAGAGCTTTTAAGTGTCGAAAGTTAAAAATATTACAACAATAAATTCAAACTCAATCTGTACACGTTTCTTCACATGTTGCAAAATTTATACTACAAGAGACGGTGAGAATTACATCGAATCTTAAAAATTACACTTGCTTTATATAACGGGAGTACAAAAGTATTCACGAAAAATGTTTATTTAATTCCTCAAAGTCTAATTTAGATTGCACGTGTGATTCCTAAGTAAGATCACGCACAAATCCATCCACACTTTCAATTTACAGTTTCTTAGAAGACTGGTTTTCTTGAAATTTTGATGCCATTAACTTTTTATATTCTTTCGCTTTCATTGACTAATCCATATTTCCTAATGGTCACTTTTGATTACTGCTCCATGCATGCAAGTATACATTAACTTTTATTTTGAGATCTTCAGAATATAAGAGTTATTTAATATTGCGTGTAAAGAGAAGCAAACTTGAAGAAAATAGGGATGTTCATTGACATTCTCATATCATATAGCAATGTACTTAAATGATAAATCGTTTTCTAAGAAATTAAATACATACTTTATTTGATTTTCAGCGAGATGATTAATACATTTTTTAGAGAATTTGTGTCTATATTATATTAAACCACTAGCATTAGATGGTATTCCTCACCATTATGAACGAAAGCTCCACTAAGGCAAAGGACCATCATCTACTTGTGTTAATATTAGAGATATTCAAACATAATATTGTTTTATTCGTATTGATATTTGAGATTAATCAACTTGAAATCATTCGATTATTTGACTAATGTAATCATAATACTGTACTTTGTTTTTCTTGTTTTTGTCATTGGTTGAAGTCGAATTGCGGATCACAATTAAATAAAACTGTGTATTCAAATTTTCTTTCATGTACATGAAATATGACTTAAAAATTAAAATATTCAGTGTTCGATTGTGCCACTTTAACAACGCCTCGTTACTAGATCAACTGTGAAAATATTTCTTTTGTGAACTTTGATGTTGAATGGAGGAGATCTAATGACTAAATCTTCCCCCAAATGGAAGTTAAAATATACTTAGGTGAATGTCCCTCATTTAATTCTAAGTTGCAACAGAAAATTAATGAGACTTGGTATGCATGTCTCCATATAACTAACTACGTCTACGAGTTTATTACAGTACGAGTGTATAAGTTGATTTTAATTACTTTGTATAAGTTCAACGTATACAGTTCAACCCATGCTATTAATTAGGGCTGACATCCGGTTAGTTTGGTCAATTATGAGCGATAAAATAATTGAACTGACATAACCTAAACTAAGAAAAAATAAAACTAAAATTAAATAAACAATAACCGAATCAAAACTTTAATTTTGGTAATTTGGTTTTCTTCCGTTTAATTGAAATATAAAATACAAAATTAACTAATAAAAGAAATAAGTCTAATATAATTTAACACAATCCCCACTTAAATTATCAATCCAACAAATCTAATAATCCACCATAAGCCAACATAAATGAAAAAAAATCCAACATAAATCAAAATAATAAAAAAATCAAGTTAGTGTAAATAACTTCATGAATTAGTAAGTTGACAGGGAGTATCACCAAATTATACATTTTATTTCTGCATATGAAATTTAAAGTATCTTAAATAAAAACATAACACTAATTATATATATATATATATATATATATATGTATGTACGTAATATAAAATTTATATCATTTTAGTCTTCTCGGGCAACAAAAAGATAAATTGAATCGAATTGAAAAATCGAATATCTTTAAAAAACAAAAGAGAACCAAGTAGAAAACAAAGTGAAACAATGAAAAAGAATTTGTTCGATTCAACTTTCAATTTTTTCGAGTTTTTGCTCAGCCTTAGTATTAATCATCTTTTGATTGTTTTTATAAAGAAAGTGAATAATGGGACAATTTTGGATCCTATAATTTCCTGCCTGTTTTTTCCCTTTTTGTTCAGAACTACATGTAGTTATTACTTATAAATGCATTTGCTCCGGAAAATCATATATAAATGCATTTTAGGTAACTCGAATAGATTGGGTAACTGCTCCTAGTTTAGATCGGACACTCCACCATTCGACAAATTCTGTGGGATCTGAGTTGTTACAACTTATCTACTTTGTTTAGAAGTCACAACAAAGATTATGCCCCATTTCCACTAGGATAACGATATCATCTAAAATGTTGTGTAGAATTTATTAGGGAAGAAAATCGAAAACTCTGGCACAACAATGAGGTTGTGAACTAGATATTATGTTCATCCTCCTTGGCAAATATTAAGATTTTGATCGATGAGCCTGCATATTAAACTAATCATGTATGTTCCAACTTCTATAATAAATTGATGAATCCTTTCAAAATAATATAAAAGGTAATTTTGTCATTGGTTGGTTTATAATTGTTTTGATACCAAGGCTTATGTTGCATATGATAGATTGTGGTAGAAACATATATGCTTGTCTGGATCTTGTCCTAAAGATTTTCAAATTAAAAGTCGATCAGCAGACAGATTTGCATAGAAAATGAACGTGAACAAGCATAATATAATTTAGAGGCATAAATGAAATTGATTCAGGTTTGGAATGAGACTTTTCCCATTTAGTTGCAAAGCAATGTCTCTCTGGTTTCGTTACCTGTTACTGGATTGGTCCTGCGAATAATAAAGCATGGAGATTAGAGAGCTAACTAACACTATATATGGAAATGCTGCAGTCCTTACCCCTCAGCCACCTTACAGAGGTACTCCCGTTGGTCGTCTCTCAATGGCACATCCGTAAAATCTGCAAATATGATACAACAAACATGATCAAGATCAGATAGAGACTTCTCCACCCTTCATCTGTAAAATGGTTCAGAAAGCAGTACATTCTACACTAAACATTCAATTGTTGGGGCATTCCTCCAAATGGTCGGATACAGAATGTAAGTTGAAACATTATTTTAACGCAATGGAATTCATTATAACTACTCTGACGACGAATACCAACTACTCTCTTGAAGAGCCTCTTGTGCTGCTGTATATTGCTATTAGAATGCATTTCAAGCTGGCGGATTATATCCGGGAATGAAAAGCAAAAAACGAAAAACAAAAACAAAAAAGCTATTACTCAAACAAAATGTATATTTGTAACTATGTCAACAGTTTGTTCTTCACTAAACATTCATAAAGGGTATCAGCAAATTTTAGAAAATTTACGAGCAGCAAACTTCCCCATTGATTGTCAAAAGTGATCATTATTTCACTAAATATACCTGCACCAGTGATTATTGAACCCTTGAAAGATGTGTTGCCCGTGGCAAGTGCTCCTTCGAGGTTGGCATTGCTCAAATTTACCTAGTTAAAGGAGGAGTCAGACAAGATGCGTTCAAAATATGCATTGCAAATCAGTTGCTAGAATTTGAGATATTCAGCACCACCAGCAGTAATCAGCTCTTATGTGTGATAGTAAATAAATAAAAAGCATTTATTATTGAGCATAAATATATGACACAAAAATGTGAGCATTAGGTCATAACAAATTCGTGCATGTTGCACCAATCTAATGTTGCATATTTTATCATTCATGGTTATTTGAATGGTAAATACAAATGTTTAGATAGGAAAAACATTTTCCCCTTGATTATTTAAGTTAATAGATATTGAAGACCGAGAAGAGAGAGGTTGTGAGAAAACAATCGCCAGAAGCATAAGTGGTGGAAAATCACACACATGATTATACAGATGTTCAGAATTTCAGTACTAGTTGTAGCCATATTGAAACAATCAAAGTCAGAGAAAAACACATCTAACAGCATTGGCACCTTTGTTACATTGGCCAAAGAAAAATCTGCTCCTCTAAGATCAGCATCAGAAAGATCAGCTCCTGAACATGAGAAAGTTAAAAACAACTAAGTATATATCCCAATGGTACAGATAAAATATACCCTTTTATATGCCCATAAGCTAGTTTGAGCAAGCTCCCATTACGGAAGACAAAGCTGCATTAGAGACCAAAATTTAAGCATCAAGATGCAAAATGTGCCAGGTATGTTAATAAACATCAATCTTTTGTAGATATTCTTTGCATTATATGATATATTATGAGATTTACAGGTATCACAGATCCGAAGATAAATCCAATATATACAAGCAATCCGTAAACATGACAGCAAATCAAGTTCAATAGTAATGATAATCTCCAATATATATCATGAACACTGTAAAAAGATCCACATAATTGCTGGTAGTAAGACACAATTTCTTCAAAAGTTCTTAATCTTATGGCATAATTGGAATTCACCTAATTTCCCTTCAATAGGCCAACCTTATACATAAAGTTATTCATGCATCAAGGTCTGTCTACCTTGTGATTTCAGGAAAATTATTATAATGCATCAAGGGATTATGAGCATTTATGCAAATCAGCACTGTCCTCATCCAATAAACAATATCCACTAGAATAGAAGAATCAGATTCCAGAATAATGAAAAACAACGGAAACACCTGTCAGATCAGCATCAAAGAAGCTAGCACCTAACAACTTGGCACCTTTGAAGTTTGCTTGCCTTAGTATAGACTGAAATCAAATCCAAGCATAATGAGTGTATAGGAGAGAATGGAGACTAGACAGCAGGATGGCATCAAAAACACCTCACTTGACATTGTTTTACAAGTGAATCTCCATACATTTTAGGGGATCATAAAACATAATTAGTGGCATACCACAAACACTGAATCATAGACAAATATATTTGGGAAACACATACCGTCTTGAAATCTTGCTTAATCAAAGTCTTGCCACTAAAATCTTTACCAGACAGATCTTGTCCCCTTGTCACTCCAGCGCCATAAGGGCCTCCTCCCTTTTGAATTTGATTTAATCAACACATTGAATACAGCAACCAAAAAAAA
>AYJT01039817.1:0-14090 GCA_001278415.1 Ocimum tenuiflorum
CCTTTTTCCATGATGTCTTGAATTTTATGGGATTTGTCCCATGCAGGTCCACCCTTCTTCATGGTACTACCTTGTCGGTACACTTCATCTTTTCATAGACAGGTGTCTTGGGGTTCCATCTCTTCGGACATGGAATTATTTGTATACGTTAGTGGAAAAATCTAAAGTAGGGACTTATTATGTGGCTCCGTGGCCTCAGGGTTCTCCTCCTCTTGTGTCAAAGGTTCCTCGAAGTGATTCTTCGTGGATGAGAAAGTTTTTTTATTTCTCAAACCCTGACGTCCCATTGAAGCTTCAAGATAGTTTCAACGAGGCTTAACATAGGTGTAGCGACAGCTCTTTACTTCAATCGGTGTATTTTCATTTTTGAGGGGTTTTTTTTGCAGATTATCACTAGACTGAGCTTCATCCCCGGGAGCAAGTAAAAGTTAAAGTTGTATTTCAAGTTGCGAACCGAACCTTCACCTGGCTTCGAGCAGGTCGTGACATTAATTTTCACTTTTGTAGATATCGAAAGGGAGAACTTCTCAAATTAGGCTTGCGTAGCACGAGGATGGCCAGTTTCTTGGATCTTGACGGCCTCTCATGCCAGATGGTAGATGACCATGAGGACTTGGCTGGGGTTTTTAATTGCCCTGCTGGGGCGCCTATGTCTTCTGTTGTCGAGGTTTCTGAACCTTGTCCGATCAGATTACCTGCATGTTATGTCGGAGAGAAGCAGGATATTGCCACCTCGAAGGGAAAGACGAAGGCGCTGGCTTTTCTCATCTGGTATCCTTTGAGCCACAGGAAGAGGCCGATGTCTGGGTTCCTCCGAAGAGCACTCATGGGGGATCTCTGCCGAAGGAGTAATTGTTGGCTGCCTTTATCAAGGCGGCGGGAGTTGTGACTAGCAAGGATTTGGCCCTGAGGACGGCGAGAAGAAGCTGTTTGCCGGGCCAAAGTGTGCCAACTTGGGGACGACAACTGCATCCATTCTGAAGGGGGCCAAGTCGGCTGATGCTGAGGAGGGCGACAGAAGGGCCATGGAGGTCTATGTTCAGGAACACGTGCAGCTCCTTTCTGGGGATGACCCGGTGTCACGGGACACGATGTCGGCCAAGTGGAGAGCCACCATCCACAGATTGCTGCTGAGGTATGTTTTAGATTCATACAAAATTTATGTTCTTCGCATTTCTGTTGGTTCTATCCCTTTGGTTGCATTTTCCGCATTTGTTTCGCCACATCTCCTTGTATCTTTGCGACAACGATGAGGTAGATGATGAGTTCAAAGCTTCCAAGATCGACCTAAAGTCCAAGTTGGCTGCCAAGGAGAAGTCTCTCTGAAGCCTCTAGGTCCAACTGACCAAGAGGTCGAATGAGGTGACTGACCTTAAGGCCGAGCTATCAAAGGAGAAGGAAGTCAACATCAAGCTGACCTCTGATATGAAGGCCTGCAACCTAAAGAAGGAGGACCTCGTGGCCCAGTTGACTGACTGCCTGGCTTCTGTTGACTCATGGCGTAGTCACTACGAGGTGGCTAGCTGCGAGCAGATCAACTCATGCTCGACGTCAGCCGTTTGAAAACCGCTTTGGCCGATGCCCACTCCGGTTGATCTCCAATAGGGGAGTTTGATGAAGAGCAAATACTTCGCCCCCATTCGAGATGCCATGGCCTATAAGATTTTGGAGAGGCTGATGAATCTGATCTAGAGCCACCACTCAAGATTGGATCTCTCCTTCGTTCCGACGGCAGGCTTGAAGCAGCATGCTTCATTGCCAATTGAACAAGCTTCTGTGGCTGCTGAAGTGCCTGGGAGAGTTGCGGCTAGTGAGGTTCCCACATCCAAATCAGGGTCTCCTCTGAAACTAGAATTTGGTACCTCAACCGAGGTTCCTTCTGCCAGCGGATTTTTCCACGCTCGAGGGCGAAGGAGTGGGTGTTCAAGATAACATCCATGGGAGCATTGGCGCCGACTGCTATTTAGATGAGGTCACTCGAGAGAGGGAGAGCCTTAGGGCTCCGAGCAGATTGTGGCGCTGGTTGAGCTTAATTTCGGGAACGCTTCGAAGCGACTGGTGTTTGGGCAGACAGACGTGAGCCTCAACGTACAAAGGAAGGAAGAGTCTATACATTGACTGAGCAGGGGCTTTGGAAACTCCTTCTCCCTTTTTGCTTCCTTTTTCTTTTGTTTTTGTATCTTGCCATTTAAGGTTATGATTTTTTTAAGTATTGCTTGTTGCATTATCTTGCTACATTCTTATGCAAGCAATACTATTTAATTGCACCTTGTGGCATAATGGTTTAAGGTTTAAGGTTTATTGATGCTTTGTTCATCCCTTGTAATTTTCCTATTAATAAAAAGAAAATTTTATCATATCGACTCTCCGGATACTTTTGTTTGAACTATGTGTTGTATGTCTTCCATGCTCTGTCTCTCTCTCTCTCTCTCTCTTTTCATCACGAAAATTGTTGAGACAAACAGAATTTGATAACTTCAAAAGGCTAAAAAATTGAAATTACAAAGATTAAGGGAAAATACAGTTTCAAATTGGTAATACTCCAAGGATTTACGTATTCTTCTCCTTCGAGATTCCAAATTTGTATGCTCCCTTTCCAATGATCTTCGAGACCTAATATGGGCCTTTCCAATTTGGCCCAAGTTTTTTCGGCTCTAGCTTCTTGAGTGTTTGGAAATACTGTTCTCAGAACTAGATCTCCAACTTGAGCATTCGTAGTCTAATGCTTTGATTGAAGTGTCGCTCCACTTGTGTGCAGTGTCGCATCATCCTCTGAAGTGCCTTGCTTCGAACTTCGTCCAACTGCTCTAGCTCTAATATTTGTCGCCCCTAGTTGTCTTCCTCCAAGGCAAAACTCACACGGAGGCTTCTGGCTTCAATCTCGATGGTTGACATGACTTTTGCCCTATAGGTAAGAGAGAATGTAGTTTCTCCCGTCGAGGTTTTTTGTCGTAAGTTCGATAAGCCCATAGTACATTAGGTTGCTTATCGACCCACTTTGTCTTGCAATCTCCTAACCTCTTCTTGATGATGCCGAGCACAATTTTGTTAGTTGATTCAACCAATCCGTTTGTTTGATGGTATCGTGGTGATGAGTAGAGTAATTTTGTGCCCAAAATTTTGCACCAGTCTTGGAACTTTGCACTGGTGAATTGCGTCCCATTATCGGTGATAATTTCCCTTTGGATTCCGTAGCGAGACACAATTTCTTTCCACACGAATGAGATGACTTCGATGTCTTGGATACGCGATAAAGCTTCAGCTTCAGCCCACTTCAAAAAGTAATCCGTGACTAGGATGATGTATTTCTCTTGGGCCGCTGCTTTAGGGAGTTTGCCCACAATATCCATCCCCCATCGCATGAATGGTTGTGATGGGATCTTGGTATGCAATATTTCTCCCGATTGGTGACATATCGATCTGAATCGTTGGCACTTATCGCAATGTTTGACAATAAACACCGCATCAGACTTTATTGTTGGCCAGAAGAACCCTGCTAGTAGGGTCCTTTTTAGCAAACCTTGAATTCTGGAATGGTTTCCGCACTGTCCCTTGTATAGATCGAGTAGTACACGTTTTCCCTCATTGATTTCTAGGCACCGAAGGTACGACCCTTCGAATGACCTCTTGTAGAGTTTATTGTCAATCACGAAGAATCGTGCAGTTCTTCACTCGATTTATAAGATTTCATACCTTTCATGGGGTAGTATATCGCTCAGAAGGTAGTCGTGAATTGGGGTCATCCATGACGTGCCATCCGAGATTTCCTTGACTTCCTTGGCTCGATCGATGCTTCTATGAGCTGGCCATTTTACCTCGAGCAATGGAATAGATCAAGGGTTTTTTCCCGGTGCTATCAAGCCAAGCCCCACTAGTGAATCTGCATGCATGTTCTCTTCTCTAGGTACGTGTTCGACTTTTACATTGTCGAATTGCAGAGCTTGGGTCTTAACTAACCAAAAATATGGCTCAACCCGAGGCTCTTTTACTTGGAATTCACCATTAAAGTGGTTCACCATTACTTGTGAGTCGCTTTTTACCCTTAGAACTTTGGCCTTTAGTTCAAGGGCAAATTTCATTCCACTGTGTAAAGCCTCATATTCGGCTTTGTTGTTTGTTGTTTTTAACGGCTCTCTCGAAGACCATTCCAGACGAGCTGGTGAGTATGATTCCAGCTCCGCTTTATCTCAGGTTGCTTGCTCCATCCACATGTGGTGTCCAAGGCCCCGTGGAGAACTTGATTAAGAAATCTACAAGCACTTATGACTTGATAGCCGCTTGAGGTTCGTATGTCAAACCCAAACCACTTAGTTCTACACTCCATTTCATAAGCCTTCCCGTAAGGTCAAGTTTCACGAGGACAGACCAGAGCGGGTAGGAATTGCCACTTTGATGGGGTATGCTTCGAAATAGGGCCTCAATTTTCAGGATGAAACCAATAATACTAGCACCAATTTCTCGAAGGCGGCGTATCGGGATTCGGTGTCAAGCAAGATTTGCTGACGTAATAGATGGAATGTTGCAAGCCTTCCTTTCCTCTTGCCAATACAACTGCAACTGTCTAGTCGGACACTGACAAGTTTAAGAGAAGCTCCTCTCCTGGTTTCGGCTTCGACATTAACGGCGGATTCCTCATGTATTCTTTTAAGTCTTCCAATGCTTTAGTGCATTCGTCCGTCCATTGGAATTGTGTACCCTTCTTTATAGCCGTGAAGAACAGTTGTGTCCTTTCTGAGTCCCTTGAAATGAATCTACTTAGAGCCACCAATTTTCCAATAAGCCTTTGGACCTCTTTAACCAAAGTAGGGCGTCTGATGCTTTCGAGTGCTTTAATTTGCAGAGGGTCACTTCGATACATCGTCTCATGACCAGGTATCCCGGAAATTTTCTAGTAGAGACACCGAATGAGCATTTTGTTGGGTTTAGCTTCATGTTAAATTTATCTAAAATATCGAACGCAACTCCCAGGTGTTTTTGGTGATCTCTTGCTTCTTTAGATTTCACTAGCATGTCATTTACATATACTTCCATAAATTTCCCGATGGCAACTTAAACATGTGGTTCACCAGCCTTTGATGCGTAGATCCTGCATTCTTTAGACTGAAGGGCATTACCCAGTAGCAGTAGATGCCTCGATTCATCATGAACGACGTCTTCTCGTCGTCCGTCGGGTCCATCCTAATTTGATTATATCCTGAGATAACATTCATGAAGCTAAGCATTTCATGCCTAGCGTTCGGATTAACCACTATATCGATATGTGGGAGAGGGAACAGATCCTTCAGACATGCTTTATTCAGGTCTTTGTAATCAACACAAACCTTATGTTTGCCCTTTTTATTTTTTACAACTATGCAGTTGGACAACCAATCAGAGTAGTTGACTTCCCGAATTGACTGTATCCCTAACAACTCTTCTACATTGGAGTCTATGGCCCGATTCTTCTCCTCGGAGAATCTTCTCCTCGTTTGCTGAATTAGCTTGAAGGAGGGGTCTACATTCAACTTGTGCATAATTACGGACGGATCAATCCCAGTCATGTCGACATTAGACCAGGCAAAAGTGGACCGCCACTCGGTGAGAAAGCGAATGAGTTCAACCCTATGCTCGACCTCGAGCTTTGTCCCCATGAACATTTTCTTTCGGAGTGTTTAGGGTCGATGTTTACTTCGTTGAGCTCTTTTGTTTGTCATACCTTTTTTACGGGCTCATCTAATCCCTTCAAATCGGTCACATAGCAGCTGTGAGCTCGCTCTTCCTCCCTTCGAATTGACTGGGTTCCCCAAGGTGTCAAAAATTTAATTACTTGGTGGTAAGTGGATAGAATGGCCTTTTTGCGTGGATCCAAGGCCAACCATGATCATGTTGTAGGAGGTGGGGCGTCAACTACCTGAAATGCAGTCATCATCTTGATTTCTCCTATGTATATTGATAGTTCGATTCTCCCTTCGTCCAGAGCCTTTCACTACTAAATCCTACCAATGGGATTGAATTTTTTGATATCCTCACTTCGGGGGTGCCCATTGACTTAAAACACGGATAGAATACAATGTTCGTGGAGATTTCTCTATCAACAAAGACATGTTTCACGTTGAATCCCTTAGTATCCAAAGGGATTTTCGTGGCATTATAGTATGAAATTCTCAAGGTTATGACCAAGGCATCGTGATGGTTGGTTCATTTTTTCGTGATCCCAATCATCGAAGGTGATGGGATTATACTGGGAATTTCAAGCTCAATTTTGAAAATCGCATTCTTCATCCTTCAGAGATGTCTTTTTCCCGACGCTCATGACGTCCCGCAAATTTTTGATCCTCCAAAAATAATGGCGATCATCATTTTGGTCCTCGGCTTCGGCGGTGGCAGAGATAACCATTTTTGTTACTTTGGTGGAGGCTCATTTCGAGTTCGGTCGCTATCGTTTGTCGCTTCCTGTTTTAACCAGATTTGCCTCCCTTTTTTCAGACAGTAAATCTGTTAAGAGTCCCCTCTTCAGCAAGCTTTTGATCTCAAGTCTTAGAGGTATGCACTCAGCAGTCATGCGGCCTACATCTCGATGAAACTCACTAAAGCATATTCTGTCTCTGTCGGTGTGAGGTGTCTTGAGTTTCGGCAGCCACGTGCATTTTTACCTAGGTCTTTCATTATTTGAACCCCTTGCCTAGGTTGAACATCGAGAATATACTCCAGTAGCTCGCTGCGAAGGTTTGCGATTGTAAGGTTGCGAGGGTAATAGTTCGTTTGGGTAGTAGGGAGTGTTCGGTGCCGAGGCTCAAGCCTCGCGATTCTGTCAACCCTTTTGGAAAAGTCTTTATTTTGAGGCTTTTTCACCCTCTCTTCTTCCCAAAGTGTCTGTCTTCGTACCTCGAGATATGCATCGTTCTCTTTCCATTTCACCTATGAGTGTGCTAGGGCGAGGACACGCTCCATGGAGGTGCAGGACTTCTTGTTCAATTCCTTGTACAAAGTCGGAACCCTTTCGGAGTCTTTTCCAAAATGCTGAGATCTCGATCTTCTCTGGGCAGAATGGCAATCTGATATTTCCTCGATTGAATCTTTTCATATAACTTTGGAGGGTTTCTTTTGGTCCTTGAACGACCGCGTACAAGTTATCTGGCCTCTTCTCGATGGCCTTACTATTGGCAAACTCGTTGGCAAATTGTCGATGCAGCTCTGCCAATGATCAATTGCCCTTTTACGTAGACGTATGAACCACTAGAGCACAGGTCCAACTAGCATTGCTCCGAAGCCTTGTACATACATGCTTCTTTTGTCTGGAGTGGTATAGTCAGTGTGAACATGTGTTGCTTGTAGAGCTCGATGTGTTGGTCTGGATCAATAGTTCCATCGTATTACGCCATTTGTGGTAGTGTGAATCTTGGAGGGAGTTTGATCTGGTCCAATTCTTCAGTGAATGGCGTGTCTGCAAAACTATTATGGGTGATGAACTTCGTACGTAATGCCGAACCGGTGGGTTTGGAAATCCGTTCTTTGAACTCCTGAAGCCTTTGGTCGAGAATGTCTTGAATGTTTTGGGGAGGGATCTTTCCCGGTTCCCAAGGTTAGGGTCGTCCGATTGCCATCAGTGAGCTGGTACTGATGGTTCACAGCGACGGACTTTGGTCCGTCTCCTCTTAGACTCCGAACCGGGAACTTGCCCATTTGCTCGAAATTTGGTGGCAATCTTTGCTTCGATTTCCCCTTTGTCCTGGACGATTGTCCTTGTGCGGACCTTGACGGGGATTGAACGATCGCCTTGAATCATTGATTCTCCTTTTTCCAGTCCTTTGTTGGTGTTTACCACTGATTTTCGTGATTCTTGAGTTTACCAGGGCGTCGATCTCATCCCTGGTGACTAGAGAGGTGGTCGTATCGTTCGCCATTTTCGTTTCAGAGAGTTCCTATAGATGAAGCCATTTATTGTGGGTGGAATTTTATGTAAATAATAATCGAAACTTTTTGAACATAAATAAAGATGAACAAGGTGAAAATTTTCAGAGATTTTGCAAATAATATGTGTTCTATTGATTATGTAGCTCCCCTTTTACAATAGAATTTGGGCCCTATTTATACAACGAGATATCAACGGTTTAAGAACAGTTATCCTAAGATCGTGATGATCTTCACATATTCCATCATGGGCTTGAGGCAACCATTCATAACTTCCACATGATATGGAAGTCTTTGACCACCTCGATCTCGGTCTTGTAGCTTCGGACATCGTGGCTTCGAGCCAGCGGGCCTTCGAACTCCCATCCCTGGGACTGGGTTTGGGCCCACTTAGTGGGCTTAGGAATTGGTCTTATAAAGAATGGGTCGTGTGATATTTTACCGCCATCCTAATTAAGAGTATTCTCAAATAAATATCCAAACTACCTTACTTGTTGCAAATGTATGGCAAGAGCAAAAACCTGGTAATAAAAATTGGTGTGACTCATCGAATTACACGTCAACATTAAAAAAGTTTGAGTGGAATTGCACTCGGACTTTCAAAAGAATATTTTAAATTGTAAATCCTGCTTGTGATCCTATATGAGATTTTCAAACAAATGTTTTGAATTATAATCCCATGTTTAATCCTATGTTGACTACTTTTAACATATAATCCCGTGAGCCATGTGAACTTTCTGTCACTGAATTTTTTTCCCATCATAGATTTGCAATAATTAAGATAATTTGGACATTTATTTGAGAATACTCTTAGTTTTGATTATATTTGAGAAAAGAGTAATAGTTTTAATTATATTTGTATATTTGGTCTTCTTGAAATGTATGTTAAAATTGCAAAAATTAAAAGGTTGTGTTGAAATGTGCAATTTTTAAAAGTTTATGTGAAAATTTCAAAAGTGGGTAAATCGTGTGTTAAGGGCTTAGGGAACCGATCACTGATCAAAATAATATCTTGAAACATGTTAATATCTTATAGAACAGATCAGTAATTAATGGTCGAAAATGGGTCACACTTAATTACAACTCTAAACGAAACAAACACCGTGATATAGATCTCAATACACATCTTGGATTCTTGATATGACTCTTTTATTAGATTTTATTTTATTTGAGTGAAGACTCTTTTATTAGGTGAAAGTAAGTACTAAACGTAAATAAACCATCATGGCTTGCTATTTATGATCATTATGCGTAATTGCTATCCATGAGCAAGCAATTTATTTACAAATCAATAGCAGTTTTAGGATTAGTATCCCACCCCATAAATCAAGATTTGGCAAAGAAGTAGCACCGAAAAATAGGATAGCGAGAAAGAAGAATTTGTTATGAAATATGTTCAAATGTGTCATCATCCCTATCTAATTCGTTGATTTATTTTTGGTTTATTCATGTCACCCCATAAATCAAGATTTGGCAAAGAAGTAGCACCGAAAAATAGGATAGCGAGAAAGAAGAATTTGTTATGAAATATGTTCAAATGTGTCATCATCCCTATCTAATTCGTTGATTTATTTTTGGTTTATTCATGTCACCCCATAAATCAAGATTTGGCAAAGAAGTAGCACCGAAAAATAGGACATCGAGAAAGAACAATTTGTTATGAAATGTGTCATCATCCTTGTCTGATTCGTTGATTTGTTTTTGATTTATTCATGTCACCCCATAAATCAAGATTTGGCAAAGAAGTAGCACCGAAAAATAGGACATCGAGAAAGAACAATTTGTTATGAAATGTGTCATCATCCTTGTCTGATTCGTTGATTTGTTTTTGATTTATTCATGTCACCCCATAAATCAAGACTTGGCGAAGAAGCAGCACCGAAAAATAGGACAACGAGAAAGAAGAATTTGTTATGAAATGTGTCATCATCCTTGTCTGATTCGTTGATTTGTTTTTGGTTTATTCATGTCTCATGTTTGAGTTCTCACATCTGCTATATCAACAATAAAAGAGTACAATCCCTAAACTTGGATTTTTTATTACTATTATAATCCATAAAATTCTTCATTCAACCCTAATTTCAGCTTAAGTTAATTACTAATATACATAAACATACATTTAATAAAATCTAAACAATTAAACTTCAAGCAAACTTGAAATAAATTAACAATTTGATTAAAATGTTTCGATCTATTGTCATCCAAGCCTACAAAATCGAAAGGTTGCAAAAGAGAAATAAATTATTATAATGAATAATACATTAAATAATGTAATATTCATATTCGAAAAAGAAAAACTGAACAGAATTAAACTTACATGATGGCCAACAGTCGACTTAGAGTAGATTAGAGAAAAAGAATCTTTTTCACATCCAATACAAACCTGCTAGCTTCTCAAACATATTTTTTATATTATCCTTAAAATAATAACGTTTTTCACTTGAAGAGAGACGCTTTTACTTTCATGTAAGCAAGCTACTTCTCCAAAAGAGAAGCCGTAAACTTTGTTTTCCTCAACCTCCTGCAGCCCTTTTTTCCTTTAGCCCTAAAAACTCCGACCATAACACAGTAAACTCGAGATTCTCTGGCTGGAGCCCTTTGTACATTATTATCTAATACTATTTACCTCTTTCATATCATTTAACATGATGGAAAATCTCCAAGGCTAGTGTAAATTTAACTATTTAAGTGATGACATTTGATAACTTGCAGGGTAAATAAAAATGGTTAGTTTTGTAATCTTTGCAGGTTTTACAAGAAAATATAATTGATCTATAATAATCCTACAGTTAATCGTCTAAATCCTTATCATTAGTTAACGAGCAGAGAGATGGCCTCTTATCTTGCATTACATTTACTCAATTAGTAACAACAAAATAAGGCGTCATTATAAATGAAACTTTATTTTGAATAATTTCAGCATTATACCGCAAGTTTCCTTTTTCCGTTATTAGCTAGATAAAGTTTACCATCATTATAACTTTTAGAAGGGCAATTCACTTAATAGAAAGTGCCAACTGATAACAATCACTTTACATCATCCCTCACGAAAAATAAGGTAATACAGATGAGACATCAGAAAACGGCGTCCAAACACAGCTGTAAACTGTAATACAGCAGCTGCGAAAAATGAGCGAGACAAAGAAGAAACGCAGCATCCAACCGGGGCAAAACAGCTGCAAAACCGGAGCAAGCACCCAAGGAAGAGCTGAAAATTCCAGTCAAAAGCTGCTGCAAGTCAGCCCAAAAAAATAACCGCAAAAAAGCACACGGCCAATCCAGCAGCGAAAACCCGACCAACTAGCAGCAATACCAACAACAACGACACCTATCAAGAGACAACATCAGCTAATGTCCCTCACTATCTTACAAAGCCATCTTGGACATTGGTTAATACAAATAACTTATGGCCCTTTTGTTGTATGGTGTGCAAGTTGATTAGCATATCATAGAAGCCTGTTCTCAAAAAAGAAAAGAAAAGAAATACATAGATACAAACTTCGTGCATCTGATTTGTGTTGCTAGGGAGTTGTTTATCATTGATTGAATCCATCAGATTAAAATCTCTACTGTCAAAACATACTGCCTTGCGGTATTGAGTGTCTCTTAACGCCACCGCTTCTAAAAGCACCATGTTTATCGTTGATTAAAGTTTCCATTCCAAAAATACTTATATGTACCATTCAACATCACTTATCACCTACCATCATCTCTCTCTCTCTCTCTCTCTCTCTCATGGCTTATTACAATGAGTGTAGCACCAACAATAACATGAACAATCATTCAGACAGGTTCAAATATCTGAAGAAACTCACACAAATCCTACTCCCGCTCTCCCTTTTCTCCTTCCTCTAATCTCACTCTCTCCTCTCTTTATCCAATCCTATGATTATCTTGTCTCAAATTTCAGATTCAAAATCAAGCCCTTCACCTACACAACTGAGAGAAACTGCATCTTCCTCCTCCGCAATGGGATTCTTGTTCTCATCATACAATCATCTGGGCTGATCAGCAAGATCACGCCGACAAAATCCGGCCCGAAAACGAAGAGAGAGGCGATGAGAATGCAAGATTTGAAGAGAGCAAGAAAAAGGGTCCATGGGCTTTGAGTTGTTTTTCTCCTTGGAATTTCCTTGCTTCTTGCTTTCCATATCTTCCCCACCGTGAAAGAGTACGTACTCCCTCGGGTAGCGATTTATTTGAGTATATCCCAGAAAAGTCCCTTAAAGTTAACATTTTGCCATTTCAAAGTATCCTAGCCGGCCTCAGCTCATTGTCGATCTTGCCCATATAGTTGCAATTCGCTTACAATGTAGGAGTACATGTTCGATAGTTTCTCCTCTCTTCTCTTCTCTTCTCTTCTCTTCTCTTCGCCGCATAATGTACAGATTGGGTCGACTTGGATTCCACGTTGGAGCAATTTACATTTTTGGGGTAAAGCTTGGTTGCATGCTTTCCATAAGATCATTTTAATTACTAGCGTTGCTTAAGTTGTCTAGTGAACCTCCAAATTCTTTTATCCTGGTGTTGCCTTGCACTTACCAGCACGGATATATCATTCTGAGAATCATTCCTCTCTACCATCATTATTAATAATTAGGCTCGCTCTTATTAAGTAAATGTTGTTCATCATTATTCGCATTTAGGCTCCCCCGGAGAATTTAATTCAAGAGATCAAAGCATGCTTCGAATAATACACGTTCAATTAGATCGACTCAAAACATATATAATTACAGAGCATCTTCATGTAATAAACAAACCCATTTAAATTTGGCTCAGCGTTCATCTTCGCTTGGATTTTCGCCATCCTCTTTGGATTGAAGATCCCTGAGAACGAATCCCGGTACGACGAAATTCGCAACCCAATACGCAATTAGGCATAGTGCACTGCCAATTGCCCATCCATCAACACACATACAAAATCACAGTTTTAGAAGCTCAAAAAGTCGAAGTTGGAGAAGACGAACCCGGTCTGGAGTAAAACCGACAGCTTCCCAGCAGGCGGAGCTGCAGTTGCAACAAAAATAGGAGGCGGCAGAGCTCTGCAGGTTGTGAGGGACAGCGTACAAGGATAATTGGTCGGCCAGATTTGGTGTTTGCGTCTGTGAATGTAATAAACTGATGATGGTGGTGGAGAAGATAGAGATGGACAGTTGATGCAGTTCATGTTCATCTTTCAATACAGGGAAGGGAGATTGTCTCTCTCTCTGTGGATAATGTTTTTCATTTGAAGGAGATACTTGTAGACCGGTTTTCTGTAACCGGGACGGTTCAGCCTGGTCCGGTTTGAGTATCACTTGTGTTGAAAAATATCTATACAATGCACACAACTTCTCTCTTTTAACCGTCGAAAAGACAAGCTCATGAGTCATGATGTTTTGTTTTATTTCCAACTAGTTTAAAACAAATGTTATTATTCTACAAATTCGTACTAGCGGTGTCATATTTAAATTATAATATTACTTGATTTTCTATTTTATTATATTAAAATACGACCAACAAAATTATCTAAATTTTTCATCATTATTAATTATTAGTACAACTCTGTGATAAATTATTTTATATCTCTTCAATTGCATCTACTAAACTAATACACATGAGTAGATCAAATATATATAATCTAGAAATAGACTTTGATTTACAAATTAGATACTGCTTAATTGTAAAAAGAAAAAGAATTACGCTTCTACTTTTTAAAAGTAAAATAAAATTAATGAAAATTTTGATGAATTTTGAGGAAAAAAGTGATATAAATATAATTTCTTAGTTAGGGATAACATGCTATTTTATTCCAAATATTTACCATTCAGGAAATTTTATCCTAATTAATTTTTCTTAGGGAATATTATTTTAGTTCTGTCAGACAATTACATCCTTGTCATTGACGATGTCAATTTGATGTTGACTCACACATTATCTTCCACGTGGCACTGACATGGCGTCCACGTGAAAATTTAAATTATTTTTAATAGGTATTTTATCCCAAACTCTTACCTTTCAGATAATTTTATTCCAACTAATTTTTGTTAGGAAAGTTTATCCTATATTTAATTTTAGTCAGGTAATTCTATCGCTCATTGACAGGGTTTATTTGATGATGACTCACATGTCATCTTCCACGTGGCATTCATGTCGAAATTGATTCTTTTTTCTTGAAAAAATTTAAAAAAAGAAAAAAGTCTGAACCATTTTCATTCCTA
>AYJT01039832.1:0-13019 GCA_001278415.1 Ocimum tenuiflorum
AGTTTTGCGAAAAACAATATTCCAAGAATTTGTGCTCTAAATATATTATAGCAATTCGTAAGATTCTAGGAATCGAAAATTATTTTGAGGGTCATACCAGGGACCACTTCTAATGCAGTGCGGGAATAAACTTAGGATATGTTAATATTACATTAACAAATGAATGGCAATAAATCCATTTCCCAATCTAGACTTTCTCTCACACTAATTTATTTGTTAAATGATTTAAATATTATTGTTAGGCTGGGACCGCTCTCAAATATTGATGAAACTCAAGCTTAAAGTATATAATTGCCACCATGACTAAACCTAGTAATTGCTATAAATGGGAAAATGACAAGAAAAAAGATTCCACACTTCAGGAGATCAATCAACCCTGCGTTTGGATATGGGATCTTGTTCTGTAAAACTAAATAATAAAAAATATAAATATTAATTTATTGAAGATCTTTTTTCCCTAAAAACTGGAAAATGAACGTGTAGTTTTTTTTAACTGGGCTATGGTAAAATGGATTTGCATGGATGGCCCAAACACCAACAATCAGGTTTTATTACAGTCCATTAAACATGGGCCAATTTAAATCTTATATCCTGCCACATTTTTTTCAAGATCAATGGTCTATTCCCTAATGATAGTTTACTTTCTGCTCCATTATTAAAATATTAATTTTAAAAATAATTGTTAGTGAAACAAAATCGAGTGTGAAATAATATACTATAATTTATAATATAAACAAAAAGTTGAATTAAACACTCTGATACTACTCTCAAATGTCTATATTCTTAATAATTGACCCACCACCAAAACTTGTATTAAACATGGAAAAACAACTCAAAGTGCATAAAAGAAATGAAATACATAAAATAGTTTTGACAATTAAAAGTTTGGCAGAAGCTAGAAAATAAATAACAATCTTTTATAATAGTTTTGTGGTGTAAGTTGTTTTGCATAATTAACATTATAAAGTAATGTACTGAATTTTGCATGTTTCTACATCATTATTACCTTTTAATGCCCTACTCCCCATGACCCGATGGAGCTCATTTGGGGTTGGCTACATTACCAACTAATGGCAGTAAACTTCAAAACTAACAGTTGACCTCACAAACTCTTTCCAATGTCACTAACACGCAACATTAGAAACAACGGGTCACCCATCCTACTAACCCAGACCAAACACATTTAACTTTACGTTTTTCTTGGAATCAGATCTAAAAAGATGATGCAAATATGTTCGTATGAGTAGCCAAAAACTTTCCTTAATCATACAATCTCATTCCTGCTAGCCCTAGATGCTTTCTCATTCTGCCTTAGATTCGATTCATTCGTGTTTCCCACTGCTCACTTATCAAAAATCTTATAGGAGTCGTTCTTTGTCTGTTCTTCTTTGGCGTTGTGATCACTACTTGCTCTTGGCGCCGAATGATTACATGCTCACCAGTTTCCATTTGGTTTGTCCCCAAACCAAACCATACAAGGAGAGGTTCTAATCTAATACCACTTATAACGCCCATTCCCCAAGGCTATATTGAACTCGCTCGAGGTCGGCTATGTTATGCACCAATAATGATTTGAATGAATTAATGGTTGACCCCACAAACTAACATACATCTTTTCTAGCGTGTTTTGTCTTTACTCATACGCATTCTAAGAAACTTTTCCTTTTGTCACCCATCTCAGTTTTGTCCAAGCCAAGTATGCTTAACTTTAAGATTTTCTTGGAATGAGATAAGTTTCCAAATTAAATTTGTTAAATTCTCCTCATCCATATAGTTCAATTCCTGCATAATCTTAGAATCCTCTAGATCTGGTGTGGATTGATCGACTCTTTGTCTATGGTTTTTTTCTGCATTGACAATCACTCTCTAAGCCGGCAGTAGGTCATTACACAGATGCTTCCTCCTTTCTGGAGCTTTAATAGATTTGTTTTCCCTATCTCTAGTCAAGTAATACCCTCTAAGATCATTTACTTTCAATTTCAACTTCAAGCTTTTCAGACTATAGAGTATATGAGTTTATTTTTATGAGTATCATAACTCTTGATTATTCTCATCAAACAGATTTCTAGTAAAATGCTCATTGAAAATTATATCTCCGTTGATAATACACTTCCTTCAACTAGTTTCAAGGCACCATAACCTATAGTCTGATTCCCTTTAGATAACCAACAAATTGTTCTCCTTTCCAGGATATCACATCTGACATGAGCACAACAAATAAATGTATGCAAGAACTCTCAAATTGCTGAGATTCGGTGGATGATCTAACCACATTCCTTCAAGTGCTTTAAACTCTAGTGTTGTGCTGTGAAAAGGGCACCTAGTTTTCACATATCTTGTTGTAACAACAACTTCACACTAAACAACATACACATGGTTCTCTCAAGAAGAGTCCTGCCAAGCCTCTCAGCTAACCCATTATGTTGTCCCACTGCATTTTCATCTTTATAAAATTCTGCAAACTATTTGGATTCCTTTTTATATATTTTTCTCAAGAGTCTTCCATGCTTTAAGAGTATCAAAAACACACCCATACTTTTCTACTATAGTCATCAACTAAAGATATGAAATACCTTGCTCCACCGTAAAAACTAATTTTGAAGGACCAGTGTACATAGTCTAAAGTCCGTTTCGTTCTACTTGCTCCTGTTCCAAATTTCATACATGCATGTTTCACAAACTTCCAGGTCCTTAATTCGATCCCCCAGTAATGGGCTTTGCTAATCAAGTTGTTGGAGTGTAGATGTTCCCTTCATTAGTAGGACCTTTGAGCCTTTTAATGAATCTTGGCCATCAAACATTCTAATTCTCACTGACTCAACTTCTATTACCTTCCAGAGCTTGCAATTGAACTCCTTTGAAACTTTGTTCATATCCTTGAAATGGGAACATATCTATGGTAATTAATGCACCTAGCAACAACAGAGCTACTAGATCTTTATCATCCCATTTACATATATGTTATCAAGATCCATAACCAATTTATTGAACACGTGCAGTTTTCCATTGACTGATTTGTCATGTAAAGAGTTTGCTCATATATCATCTACGATTTTCTCCTTCACAACTCTATCCCATAGCTAGGCCAAGAGTGATTGCACTATGGGCTTTATCCATCAAAGTTTGTTTCCGTTGATCACTTATTATTTCGTGTAAGTGCATCACCAAGTCTCTGTTTCACTAAAAGACCTCACATCTTAACACGCAGTCGTTTCCACCGATAAAGCCCTTCACTTCGTACTTGATCGTCTTTCACGCTCACCACACCATTTTGTTGTGAGTTGATGATAAAAAGGACCATGGATTGTAGATTAAAGATTTGATGATCAAACACAATTAATTCACTCGCACGAAGATCAAATATGTGCGATATTAAGTGGTTCTTGGGTGTGTATTATGCATACACAACCCTTACAAGACTTTAATATTATTTATGATTTGAAAAGAGAGAGAGTTGGAAATATTACGATGTATGTCTATTTGCTAGGAATGCTGATATATTTATTCATTACAATAGAGCAAAACTAGAACGAATAACTAACTACAAGCCTAACGGTTTCAAATTATATTCCATTGCAATGGCTTGGGATCATTAGCCTTTTAGAATAAAGCTTCTTCAAATAACTTCAGCTATTCCAATTTGCTTGCTAGTCAATGTCTTCCACTTGAAACATTTCAAAATTTCTACACAATTCTAAATACAAATTCGAGCTACAACTCTCACAGATGATATATTTTTTAGTGTGATCACTAACTAGCGAAATTTTAACCGGTTATGACTGCGTGCACATGATCCTGGAAAAGAGTGGTAAAGATAATGAGGAAGGAATGCAAAGAGTTTTTATTGGAGATTTGATGATCATGCATATTTACTTTATCTATCAATGAGGTTGATTATGAAATATATGATAGTATCACATCTTTTGTGTTGCTAGAATAGAGAATATGGTGAGTGATATATCGAGTGATTTTGGTGTTAAAAGGTATGTAGGGCTTATTAATATAAACGAGGTAGGTAGGGTAGGTTATTTTAAGGCTTATGAATGAATGAATTAATATATAGATGATCACCTATCCTAAGATGTTGTAGGACGAGGTTGATCTGAAATCTATATATGCAACCCCCTACCTAGCTCCTAAAATTAAAATATTAATTATTCCATTCCATTTCTTCAAATTAAAGGGTATGATATATCAATTCACCAATTGAGGCTCACAATATTGGAGTTACTACTTAATTTTTCCTGAATGGTAGGGTGTAGGATTAAAAAGAGGACAATATGTATGTATGTATGTATGTGTATATAGAGAATGAATCAAATATAGGAACTGGAAATCGACCATCCATTTTCATGTTTTTCAATTTGTTGATGTTAAAATAATAAACATATAACTTCTGATATATAAATACAATATGATGTATTTACAATAAACCTCTATAAGATAATATTGTTGGTCCATGAAATTTTACTAATTTTGAGAGATATTAATATATCGATAAATTAATAATTTATTAATTAAAAGAAAATTTCTCAAATATAATTTTAATAAAAAAAATATTATGTGCAAATAAATTGTACATAATATTTCAATTAATTAAAAATAAGTAGATTCATTTATATCTTATGGAATATATTCATGTCTCAAATCGTTATTTATATCTACCTAGACTAATTCATGTACTGAATAATTCATTGTTTCGATTCAATATTGAATTCACGAATTTATTGAAACTAATTGAATGTATTCATGTATATATAACCTATTGTAATAACTAGATAATAAGTTTAAAAACTATGTACTTATTTAATGAAACTGATTAAAAATATTCATGTATGATAGAGGAGAATTGTGACTAATATTGTTGAAATATCTACTAATGATGAAATTAAAGATGATTCAACACAACTTGAACAAAAGCATTGAACACGACAACAAATTCTTCACAACTTTTTATTACAGTTGAAGAGCTCAACGCCGACACTTATAGGTGCAATTGGAAAAGTTAAAGATGAAATTGAATTAGATTTGAATTAAAAAAAAAACATATTACAATATATTCATATTTTTAGCAAGTTCCTACACTAGTAATTGTAATAGTTGAGAATTATTAATTTATAGTTTTGATGGGACCTTTATAATTATAAAGGCGGTCTCCAAAAAATTATTATATTATTATCTTATTGAATTTGATGATTTTTTGTATACATTGGCAGCCACGTGGTGATAAAATACTCCAATTTGTAAAACTTTGGGTTATACAGGTTGGCAGCCACGTCGGCGCCATCGTGTATTTTAACGTGTGACGTGGCGCCATTTTAACACCGTTAATGGTGACTGATAAAATTCCCTAACGGAATATAACTATGGGTTGTTTTACCCAAAATTTCAAACGTTGTGATAAAATACCCTGATTTATAAAACTACCCTATTTGCCGAAAAATACTGATTGTTTTCATAAAAAATATGCATGCTTCAATAGATTGTAAACATGTTTGATAAAGCACATTATTGCGCGAATAAAGTCACTAATTTGTATTTTTCGTCCAATTTCCTTGACATCAACATTATGCAATTAAAATTTTGTTGAAAAAATCATGAAATTACTTTTAATTTAATATATAAAAAAAAACAGAAAGGAGCCGTATTTTTATTATATTCTTTTAGTAAGTCAAATGTTATGCTTTACTCAACATGGTTGCAATATAAATTCAAATTTAAATACATACAAATTATCACAATATTTAATTTTACAAGCCTAATTTCCTAATTAGCAATTATTCTCTTGAACCTGATGACCAGTGCCTTTCTCTTCACCCCACAGATTTGCATGAAGCTGGATTATGCTAATGATGAGAGAGTACCAACCAAAATCTATCCAAAAACAATGTCTTAATTAAAGAAAAAAATCGTATCACTAACTTTTACACGATATCAGTCTAATTCTAAACCCATATATACTAATATCAAGGTACAGATTATTGTACATGATTGTGTATATATAATTATTAAAAGATACATATATTTATAAATTAAAAGGAAGTGTAAATTTGCATCTGAGTGAGAATGTGTTCGAAATTGTCGGTGGACTTCTGAATGGGATGAGAGTGCATGCCTTCGTATGTTGTTACCACAATCCCTTCATCTTTCGACAGCCTCTGAATTTGCTTTTTAACGTTGCAACCTTGATGTGTGCACCTGTAATAGCTTCTGCAAATATACATATTTCACAAAATTACAAAGTAAAATATATTAATGAACCACTTATAATAAGTTCACTTTCTCATTTTTATTTAATTTCTCGAAAAAAATTATAATTGATACTCAATTTATAACCATTCACCGAAAACATACAAAAATATTACAATAACTCGAACTTGACCGATTCATCTTCGGCTGGTCGATAGAGCTCGATGAGATAAGCAGTCAAACAAGTTGAGAATATTTTATTTATCAATATATATATATATATATATATATATATTACATTATTAATATTTTTTAATTTGTTATTCACATAAAAATTCAATGTCATTTTAAATGGACTTGAAGAAATATCGTTCTAATTCGGCTCATTTCATTATGTTGGGAAATTGTATTAATTGAAGTCCTAAATTATAACTGTATAAGATTTGGGGTATAGAAGTATGTCGATAGACGTTCTCAAATTTATGATGTATAGATACATGATAACAACTCGGCCACTAAATGATGAACCGGGTTGCGAAATGTATCTGATTTAATTTATTTTATCTAACATGCGTTGATGATGTTGAGTATGTAACTATTACGTGAATATAGCATCAGATTGAAACAATACCTTGAATAAAACTATCCATTTTAAGTATAAACTAATCAAAATTTTTCGTAAAATATTTTTTATATAATTTTTTTACACTCTCTCATATAAAATTAACAAATTTATATCAAGTTAGTTATAACTCATGATGGCCTGAAAAATAATCACGACAACTATTGTACTGAAAGGATAGATGGATTTCTGGAACAAGCTAGCTAGCTAGCCAATATAAATTCATCTCTCAGTTTCAACTACTCTTTAATTTTACTGTAGTCTCATAGATATATTACTCTAAAAAAATCAAACGATATTTTCAGTGCTAAATTCAAAAAAATAAAGTAAAACAAACCTTGGGAATCTATTGTTCTTGACTGCCTTTTGACCGTATTTCCTCCATCTGTAACCATCATCAAGTATATCCACCTGGCTTCTTGTCTGAAAAGCAAACCTAGGTTTCTTCGATTTCTTGTCCACCTTCATCTTCTTCTCGCCGGCGGCGGCGCTGGCGCTCAGCCCACCCATGTAGCTGCTGTTCTCATCAGATTTCATCATGCTTGCTTCAGGGTGCAGGTTTTGCGGACCTGATGAAGAAGAAGAGTGCAAGAATATTGTTGCTGGGTTTTGGTAGTTCTCCATGTGTGTGTGTGTGTGCGAGAGAGAGAGAGAGAGAAGAAGAAGAAGAAGAAGAAGAAGAAGAAGATGAAGAAAAATGTGAAGTTGATTGGTATATACAGGATTGGTAGATGTGGAGGTATCTAAGACGAGAATTAAAGTTGGATGGCGGCTATAATTTAATTTTAATTTACTAGTATCTTCAAATGCTTTAGAGTCGTAAACGACACGCAAGGTCAAATAGCTAGGATTATTGGGAATTTAATGAAAATGGTGGGTATTTGTCCACTATTTTTAGTTTATAACGGATTTCGTCTGCCCTAATTACAATTTATATATAATAATAATGTAACTTAATGGATATGCATCCATCTATGTTTTCATCATTACTAATTTGAATTGCATGCCACCAACTTTTCTTCATGCTATGGGATTGCCTTTGACCATAACTACATTTTTCACAATCAACTAATTATATATAATATTATATCGCCCTACATATAGATTTGTTTCAGTGTGACTTAGGTAATATTCGAATGCTATTAATCGATTTTAAATATTAATCCAGAGATGAGATTGAAAGGTGGTTTTGATTACAATCTTGGAGTCCATCTGATCCCAGGAGAGATTCTCGATCTCGTTCTATTTTAATTGATTCAAACATATCTTTTTTTGTAGAAAAATAAAAATGTATCTCACTATTTTGAAACTAAAAATCAAGTGTTGAAATTGAACTTAAAAATATCATACATTTTGGGTATTTAATTTCGACATTCACCGAACTTATAAGAAAATATTTTTTAAAAGTCTCAATTATCTAAATCTGATCAAATATTTTTAATTCTCCTACACATTCATGACTTAATTTCCTATTGATCCACACGCACATAGATAGTAATTCATACTAGTGCATATAAAATCTAGGATAAACAACCTTTTTTAAAAAATATTGAATAAATGACTGGTTAAGATTTAAAAATACTAGGATGACTTCGTTCTTCTTTTAGGTTGTTGTAGTAAAAAATCCGCTGCTATTAAAATGTAGAAATATTTAGGAGCCTAATTTAAAATAAAATTAGATATATTTTTTAATTGAAAAATGCTTTACAACATGAGGTTAAATTTCAACATGCTTTGTATGTTTAATATGTAGATTCAACTTACCAAATTTTATCTTATACGAGAAAGCGAAATAAAACATGTAATATTTATGCATTTTAAAACAATTAGCCCTTTCAACTAAAAAAAAAAAAGAAAACTTTCAATTTGATTATACTGTCAATCTTAAGAATGTATTATATGAGTGAATGGTATTACTTTTCACCCTCGCGACCAATGGAATGATAAGCTGGTCAAAGCATGCGTTCTACACTGTGAAATAAATTAGTTTCTAGTTTTAATTTATTGGTACTTACATTACATGGTGGTAGTTTAGTAGTTATAGCAATTAAATATGATAATTAAGATGGATTATGTATTCATTATTTATCTATCAAAATTTGATGGTTTGCAGAAATACATAATATAATATTGTGAGATGCATGCCATTAACTCAGATTATCATTATTAATTAAATCTGTACAATGTATTATAAAAAAGTTTTGGCAGCTAACATTTAAATTAGTCAGCATCCTTCATTTCTAAAAAGGTACCAAAAATAAAAGTAAGAAACCTGAGTTCAACTCCCTTCATCCAAAAATTTTGAAAAAAAAAAAAATTACAAGAACGTTATTTTACGTCTGAAAAGTGCCACATGATTGTCACTAAATATTCTTTTTTAAAATTTATTATATTTACTAATTCTTTTGAAACATACGAGCATAAATTTTCTTTGTCCCACAATTTACGTATTCGGTATTTTTAAGCACTCTCATGAGTTTGATAAAACAATCAAAAAGATTTTTTTTTCTATTTGTAGAATTTGCAAAAAATTAGATAACTTATAATATATAAAGTCATAACGATAATATTGATGCACAACATAGACATTTTCGTGTTTTACCATCTACATTTTATTTTAAAAAAGAATGTCTCATATTAAACTGCTTAAATGATTTAAATTAGTCAACATATTCATCTGACCCGACCCTTCTATATTCATTTGAGTTTGGATCATGAGAGTAAGTTATTTAAATTTGTCTAAATTATTAGGCGGTCTAATATATACAAGCTTTTGTCTTTTAAAACTTGTTTGTTTTTTAGAAAATGGATATATTTAATTATCCCTCTTAAATAATTAATTTAAAAATGTAATGTAATTTATATAATTTTATTTTAATATCATTCATTGTATAATTTTCCTTAATGCCCAAGAATACAATTTATATCCATTTTTTAATATTTTCATAGAATTTCCTTTATAAGCAACTTCATTTAATCTAACATATTATATAATATTATTTACTAAAAATATATAAAATCATTTTATAAGTGAGTGCATTCACTAACTACTATAAAATACATACAAAAATATTATTTTATTAGTTATACTTTAACAACACATGATATTATGGATGTAAAGGAAATTAAGAGTATTATATTTATTGAAAATTCCCCATTATCTTTACCCTCTCCATCATTTTATTGCGTTATATATATCTAATATACGTTATAACATATATAAAAGAGAGATTTAACCTTGATAATAAGATGGAATTGATTCTCGAATTTTAGAGGCGGCTGGCGCTGACCAATGACAAATGAGTCAAATTAATTTCACAGGCACCACGCACGCGTTCCTCATCCTTCATTCAAACATCATTTTTCTTTTCCTGGACTTAAGTTTCCTCGTCATTTCACAAGCATACACGCGTCTATTTATAGATATAAAAAAATCGAGCAAATCACTTAATAAATACCCATTTTAGTAATATTTAATAGTTAAATGAACAAAATCTGAATTATAAGGTAGTTTAAAAATACAGAATTATTAAGTATGTGAAACTTTATTGTTGTATATATTATAATATATATATATGGATATAATTAATTTATATTAATTTCGTTAGTTATATGAAAAGATAAATTTTAGTAAATATATACTTTTTGGGAGTAAAATTATTTAAAAAAATATCGATAAACATAAATTTTAATATAGAAACTAGCTCAGTTTTGGTTGAGTATGAATATGTTTGTGTGTGTAAGTGCATTTATGAGTGAATTTACGTTATCAATTGAAGTATAATCATATTCCACGACATTGCTTCCAAGTCCAATCGAAAATATCCAATCAAATTTTCGATCATCGAAAAAAATAATCGGGGTTAGATTTGGAGGGTTTTAGTTAGTCTGGGTATTGTATTGTAAAAGATAATAGTTCATGTTAGATTTGAAAGTTAACAATTATTTAGGTAGATTTAATAATTTGGCCTTAGAAATATGTATACTATATATTTGACATTGGCGAACACAGATATTGAAAATCCTGGGACTTACAGAGATTGAAAATCGTGGAGGCTTACAGTCAAATACTCCTAATTAAAAAATTTTCTATTAAATGTGGGGCTCAAATCATCAGTTGTTGCAACTATCATATGGAATCTCCCAATTAAATCATATATTAAGAAAAAATTCGATTCGCCGTGGGGTGGCCGGCCCCGTCGATCCACATAGTTAGGCCCCCAATATTTGATCACATTTAAATTACTTATCATGAATCAGTCCGTACCTATGTAGTACGTGCATGGTTTAGGCTGGCTTTGCCTTAATCGAGCAATAAAAACTAGAAATTCGCGTATTATTTTAATTGATTGAGACGGTCAATGAAAATTACATAGCTAGTCTATGTATTATATATAATGTATGTATTAATTTATATTATTTGTTAGTTATATATATTTAAAATAACGATTGTAATATCATATTCAAACAACGTGCATTAAACGTTGAATAATTAATATATATATATATATAAAGAACATGCAGAAATTCAATGGATGTGGAAATAAATATACCAAACCTAAGTGTTCCCATTCCCAGTCCACATTTATAGACTAAAAGCTGATCATGACTATTTCTATTTTTCTATACATATATACACGCTCTCATACATATATACGAAGATAATGCATCGAATAAGAAGTGCTATGTTCGTATAAACTAAAAAATAATTTCAGCCATTGACTTTTATATTTAGATGAAGGTTTTGATGGAAGATATACGGCTATACTTTTGTTAACATCACCAACTTAAAAGCGTGAATAAACTAAAAAAACGTTTAAATGATTTTTTCATGTTTCTTTGCAATATCTTTTATCGGTTTCTTCATTTATCATATTATTTTTCAAGGATTAATTATGAAGTCTAGGTCTGCGTATACTTTTATTTTGGTTATAAAGTTAGATAATGCTTATGCAAATAAGATTTTTGTTAAATAAAATGATGGCAAGAATCACAATAGTAACCACTAGGTCTAAGTAATGGTGAAATTTAATTGCATCCAAAAAATTATAGTATATGAATTTTCACAAAAAAAAAAATTATAGTATATGAAGATATTGTTAGCCTAATAAAATACAATAATCCAATTGGAAAAAGGATGCAAGTACGAGTACGATGACCCCGCGCATAGTTCTTATTTTCAAATCAAGATGTAGGCGTTGGGTGTTTTACTCGCTCGTTTGAATATATCTACTTAAATAATGTTTCTTTTTTCTTCTTTGAATCGAAATTAAACCCCAAAATTCCACAGGTGCTTCCAATATAAGTTGGTGGTATAATTTTTTTGTTGGAAAAGTAAGGCACAAAAAATTTATATCCCGCGTGGGAACGAAAATTCAACACATTAATTAATTTTCAAGTTTTTTGAACGATCGAGATCCACTATTTCAAAATAATATTCAATCTCCTATAACATGGAATTACCATTGCATAGACGTGTTTTGAAAATTCAATAATTTACCCACTAAAGACAACTAAAAAACCATTCACTTTTAATTAAACACACATCACATAAAAATTAAAAAAGGAAAATTAATAATATATTTAGAATATATGGTCTCGTTAGCTAAAACTATATATAGATATACAAGCATCACTCCATGGCTGTATATAGTAGACCATTATCCATGGACGGACCATGTTTATGAATGGGGGTGCTTCAGATATTTATATGTTAGTCCCGCATCGTTTTTAGAACTAGATAAAACGAAGAAAAGGGTGAGGACTATTGAAAAAGATGAAAGAAGAAAAAAATGATAGTAGATGAAACTATTAACATGTATTTGGAGTTAAAAGAAAGAAAAACAACTAGGTTGGAGAACATCATAGTGTATTGGAATTGTATCTAATAAAAAGTTCAGTTCCCAACAAAAATTTTCTAGATCCCTCCCTGCCAATTGGAGTAAAACGTGAACTCTGTATTAAATAATAGTTTCTAACCTTATTCCACTGTTATAAATCAATACAGATGAATTTAAATATTTTTTTATTGAGAGTGTAATTGATTTACAGAATCGCACAAGTATTATTAATTCTTAACGATGAAATGGAATGTAAAATTAAATCGTTGTGCAACATAAGATCGTCTTGGTTTTAAGCTTGGATCGAGGGGAGTACAGAGATTGCATATTTTAGTTTAATATTTAAAATAGAAGTTGTGATAGTTATT
>AYJT01039866.1:0-14997 GCA_001278415.1 Ocimum tenuiflorum
GTAAGTGAAAATCTATTAATTGGGAGAATTTTTTTAAGCTTTCGAAGTGGCTAACCGAATATAATGAGAATGTTAAAAAAGTTAGTTTAAGGAATGCTCTGACAAATAATCAAATCACATCTCCTAAATTTAAAAAGATCTCATCCAAGTGTTGTTCTAAAGAAACAAATACAGACATTATGGAAAATCTTGTCTGATAGTATGTGTGTGAAACTTTTGTGACACTTACTTGAGGGCTTTTAACTTGAATGATAGAATGTTTATGTGTGTAGTTAAATGATTATCCATTTTTTTTACTGTGACAAGTAAATCAATATAAATTTTTTAAATGAGGTATTTATTTCTCAATAATTACGCGGCAGCCACGGTAGCATTAACAGCTAATATATGGAATTTAACATCCGAGAAATTTAGGGTTTGAATCCCCACTCCCTAATCCCCAACTAAAAAAAACATATAGCATTTAATGGTTGTATTAGCAAAATTGTAAAACCATTAATTAGCTAGGACGATGAAATTGTATCACATAATAAATCATGTTATTAGAAATATCTTAGTCTATTTTTCCAAAAGCGGGTGTGGCGAGCGACCGCGACACAGAGACCGCCTCAACAAATAAATAATAAAGATTTCCTAGATGTCGATACTGTTTTCTTCTCCCAATAGGCTATTCCAAAACCCTAAAACTCAAATTCCCAGATCATACCTTAAATCACTCTCTCTATATACACGCATATATACATATATGTCTTCATATATTCAAGTTCAGTCATTTGGCGTTGATATTGCTGTATAATTAATTTTGCAGTTTATCGTGCGGATATACAATTTTGAGGGTCTTCAACAATGGGGGCAGAAATTGAAGCTGACGGGCTGAAGAAACTAGAGTATTTGTCGTTAGTTTCAAAAGTATGTACGGAACTGGAGACCCATCTAGGTTTTGGGGATAAAGTGTTGGCTGAGTTCATCACGGAGATGGGTAGGAATTGCGAAACAGTGGATGAATTTGATGCCAAATTGAAAGAGAATGGAGCAGAGATGCCCGATTATTTTGTGCGCACGCTTCTTACCATTATTCACGCGATTTTGCCGCCGAAGCAGAAGTCGAAATCGGACAAGAGTTCGAAAGAGGGGGAGAATTCGGCCTTTTCAGCTTTGAAGATCAAAGATGGCAAAGAGAGAGTGAAGGAGCTCGAGAAGGAGATTGAAGAGGAGGCAAGAAGTCGGAGGAAGTTGGAGGAGGAGGATGAAGAAGATAGGTACAGGAAAATGGATAGGGATGATGATAGGCGAGAGAGAAGACACGATAGGGATAGAGACAGAGAAAGGGACAGAGGAAGAGATAGATATGGGGATAGGGATGACAGAAGTAGGCATAGGGGCAGGGAGGAAAGGGATGATAGGGGTGGACATAGGGGTAGGGAGGAAAGGAGTGGGGGTGGGGATAGGGATGGTTATGGCGATGAGAGAGGCAGGCAAAGGCATGGAGACAGGGATAGGAATAGAGGTGAACGGAATTGGAGGAATGAATATGATGAAGAGAGGGATGCTGAGAGGAGAGATACTAGGAGGGCGAGGGATAATCAGTCAAATGAGCCAGAATTGTATAAAGTTTATAAGGGACGGGTTTCAAGGGTGATGGATAAGGGGTGTTTTGTTCAGTTTCAAGATTTCAGAGGAAAAGAGGGCCTTGTACATGTATCCCAGATGGCAACTAGGAGGATTACAAATGCCAAGGATGTAGTGAAGCGAGACCAAGAGGTTTATGTGAAAGTCATCTCGGTTAGTGGGAATAATTTGAGTTTGTCAATGAGGGATGTGGATCAGAACACCGGAAAGGATTTGTTGCCCTTGAAAAGGAGCGAGACGGATGATGGATTGATTGCCAACCCTTCGGGTAGAAACGATGGCGGAGAGATGGGGAGTAGGATCGGTCTCTCAGGAATCAGGATCACCGAGGAAGTTGATGCTGTGCCATCTCGAAGACCACTGAAGAGAATGAGTTCACCTGAGAGATGGGAGGCTAAGCAACTGATTGCATCTGGCGTTATGAGTGTGAAGGAGTATCCTATGTTTGATGAAGATGGAGATGGGATGCTTTACCAGGAAGAAGGAGCAGAAGAGGAGCTTGAGGTCGAGTTAAACGACGATGAGCCTGCTTTTCTGCAGGGTCAAAGTAGGTACTCCATGGACATGTCCCCTGTCAAGATATTCAAGAACCCTGAGGGATCTTTGAGCCGCGCTGCAGCACTTCAATCCGCTCTAATAAAGGAAAGGAGGGAAGTTAGGGAGCAACAACAGCGAACGATGCTGGATTCAATTCCAAAGGATCTGAATCGGCCTTGGGAAGACCCAATGCCGGAAACAGGGGAGAGGCATCTTGCTCAGGAACTGAGAGGTGTTGGCTTGTCTGCATATGACATGCCGGAGTGGAAGAAGGATGCATATGGCAAAGCTCTAACTTTTGGACAAAGATCAAAGCTTTCCATTCAGGAGCAGAGAAAAAGTTTACCCATTTATAAGTTGAAGAAGGAACTAGTTCAGGCTTGTCATGATAATCAAGTTCTGGTCGTAATTGGTGAAACGGGGTCAGGCAAGACAACGCAGGTGACACAATATCTAGCTGAGGCAGGTTACACTACTAGGGGAAAAATTGGATGCACTCAGCCTCGTAGGGTTGCTGCAATGTCTGTGGCCAAGAGAGTTGCTGAGGAATTCGGTTGTCGTTTGGGCGAAGAAGTTGGATATGCAATCCGTTTTGAGGATTGCACTAGTCCAGAGACTGTTATCAAGTACATGACTGATGGTATGCTTTTGAGGGAGATTCTGATCGACGAAGATTTGTCTCAGTATTCTGTGATAATGCTTGATGAAGCTCACGAGAGGACCATTCATACAGATGTCCTTTTTGGATTATTGAAGCAACTCGTGAAACGAAGACCGGACCTTCGTTTGATCGTCACTTCTGCAACTTTGGATGCGGAGAAGTTCTCTGGATATTTCTTTAACTGCAACATCTTTACCATTCCAGGTAGAACATTTCCAGTAGAAATACTGTACACCAAGCAGCCTGAAAGTGATTACTTGGATGCATCCCTGATTACTGTGTTACAGATTCACTTGACTGAACCTGAAGGTGATATACTTCTTTTCTTGACTGGTCAAGAAGAGATTGATTATGCTTGTCAATGTCTTTATGAGAGAATGAAGGGTTTAGGTAAAAATGTTCCTGAGCTGATAATATTACCTGTATACAGTGCTCTACCTAGTGAAATGCAGTCTAGGATTTTTGAACCTGCTCCTCCAGGAAAGAGGAAAGTTGTCGTTGCTACCAATATAGCTGAAGCTTCTTTAACTATTGATGGCATATTTTATGTTATTGATCCTGGGTTTGCAAAGCAAAACGTCTACAATCCTAAACAGGGGCTTGATTCACTGGTGATAACCCCAATTTCTCAAGCATCTGCCAAACAAAGGGCTGGTCGGGCTGGACGAACAGGACCAGGAAAGTGCTATCGCCTCTATACAGAGAGTGCGTTCCACAATGAGATGTCCCCCACTTCAATTCCGGAGATACAAAGGATTAATCTTGGGATGACTACTCTTAACTTGAAAGCTATGGGTATTAATGATCTGTTGTCTTTCGATTTTATGGATCCCCCTACACCTCAGGCTCTCATTTCTGCCATGGAGCAGCTATACAGTTTAGGAGCTCTAGATGAGGAGGGTCTTCTTACTAAGTTGGGCAGGAAAATGGCTGAGTTTCCATTGGATCCACCGCTCTCCAAAATGCTTCTTGCTAGTGTGGATCTTGGTTGCAGTGATGAAATCCTAACCATTATTGCAATGATTCAAACTGGAAATATATTCTACCGACCACGAGAAAAACAAGCTCAAGCAGATCAGAAAAGAGCAAAGTTTTTCCAGCCTGAAGGAGATCATTTGACTCTACTTGCTGTTTATGAGGCATGGAAAGCAAAAAATTTCTCAGGTCCATGGTGCTTTGAGAATTTTGTTCAGTCACGATCACTGAGGAGGGCACAGGATGTGAGGAAGCAGCTTCTCTCCATCATGGACAAGTATTTTCTTTTTCCGCTTGCCTTTATGCAATCTTCTGCTTTTATATGATTTTGGTAGATATTACAGAAGCATGGTCTTGAAACGATGTTAAATTTCATAAACCTGTTGGTTCTTTCTTGTTTTCCCATAGTGTTTCTGTATATAATGACTCTTGATCACTCATCTTGACTTATGAAATCGGAAATTGCCCCTGATCGTTTGATTTGCATATGTTAAGTATAGTAGCATGATTGGAGCTTCCTGG
Organism: Ocimum tenuiflorum; assembly: GCA_001278415.1. Lineage (NCBI taxonomy): Eukaryota > Viridiplantae > Streptophyta > Magnoliopsida > Lamiales > Lamiaceae > Ocimum > Ocimum tenuiflorum. The sequence continues at coordinate 4,325 of AYJT01039866.1, forward strand.
GAGTTAGGTTACTGCTTATGAGCTTCAACCTTTACGCCAAAAGCTTCCAATTATCCTTAAAACTTTCTGAATAGGCTCCTAAATTTGTAGTTGACTCATTTTGGAAACTCTTCGCTAACATGGCTACCGATTAAGATTTCTATCTACTTCCTCTTCCAAACCACTGGGTAATGTTGATGATAATAGCTGTAAAATTTACATGTTATTTCTCGGTTTTTTTCCTTGCCTACAAGTTGTTACATGCCAATTCAGTTCTTTATCTGTTGTACCTTAAACGTAATTTCTTATTACTTGAAATGGTTCATGCTCTTTTATCATCTCATGGTAATTGATTGTTATGCTTGCATGTACTAATTGTAGAAGACACCTTTTGAAATATCTAAGTCCTGCTCTCTTAATAGGTACAAACTGGATGTGGTGAGTGCTGGTAAAAATTTCTCAAAAATAAGGAAGGCCATCACTGCTGGTTTCTTTTTCCATGCTGCTAGGAAGGATCCACAAGAAGGTTACAGAACACTTGTTGAGAACCAGCCGGTTTATATACATCCAAGCAGTGCTTTATTCCAAAGACAACCTGACTGGGTCATTTACCATGAATTGGTGATGACTACAAAGGAGTATATGCGCGAGGTGACTGTCATAGATCCCAAGTGGCTGGTTGAACTAGCCCCAAGATTCTTCAAAGTGTCAGATCCTACGAAAATGAGCAAGCGCAAGAGGCAAGAGCGCATCGAACCACTTTATGACCGATATCACGAACCAAATTCTTGGCGTTTGAGCAAAAGGCGTGCTTAGTCTTGTTTGGGATTATGCTGGTGAGTTTTTCATATACTTGTCAAGAGATGTGCTCTTTCTGTATTGGAGCTTGAGATGTTGAATATTTCTGGCTGATTTTGTGCTTTCAAAGCGTTCTAACTTTTGAGGGAGTTGGGTTTACCAATAGCTAAGTTAATAAGATACATTAGTAGCTTAACTTGGGAAGTTATGTAAAAATATCTGAAGTGTTGTAATGAATTGTTTCCTGAATGAGAATTATCCAACTCTGAATGTATGGTGCATCTTTCAGATATCAGGCATTGGATTTCTTATGGAACACGCAGTATGGATCCCATATTTTGTGATTAACTTCATCTCTCATAATAAAATAGCAGTAATATAATATAAATTCACGAGTGAAGTGATGTATCAGTGTGATCAGGATTTGCTTATATTAGTTAGTTTACTCTTTTTTGCTTCAGTAAGTTCGAATTTGACGGTGCAAGATCTAAGCAATCAGCAGCAATCATCTGATTCGAGTCGCGTATTTACCTGGGCATTAAATTTTCAAGAGAATAAAGATGCTTCAGCTGTATACCTTCGTTAAGAATTTTTTCATTGAGAGGGGTCTTGAACAAAATTTATGGGTCCCAACTACTAATCAATATATCTATCTATTATTATAAAGTAATTTCGTAACCGTTCCCATCAAAATGACAATCACATAAACCGCCCACTACTACAACTAAACTAACCACTAATTAACGTCTCTATCAACCGGTTAGTACATAAGTAACTATATAAAGGTGGTTCAACAGTAGAATAAACATTTTCTGAATGTAACCAGAACAAAATGTTAACATATATGTATGTCACACATGGTGCATCAGAAGAAAACAGTTTCAACAGAAGAACTAACATCTTCTAAGCTGCTGCAAATAAAATAACGTCGTCATTGTTGCGATATCACAGCTACCCACTCCGGTCACACCCAACTCTGATGCAATCGATCGATCACCTGGAGCTCCGGTGAAGAATGTAGTGAGGGAAGGGCTTGATGACATGGATGATTGTGAGCAAATATCCACCCTCATCTGATCCAAACATATTATCCAAAACCCGTTTTAGAGCGTATAAGCTCTCGCTGCTGTCGTTTATCGCCACCATCACCATCACCTTCTCCCCCGCCTCCGTCATGGCGGTCGGAATTGCAATACTGCAGCACCAACTCGGCCGGAATTCCAAATCAGTAGGTTGCTTCGTGGGGTCAAATTGTTTTATTTTGTTTGTACGGTATTAATGTACTTTTAATTTTATTTTCGAAAAATGTATGCTTTAATTTTTAATTTTATAATATCGACTGCAAATACATCGTCAATCTTAATATCTTAATAATATTGAATTCCTTTTCCACTGTTAGAATACATAGAAATCAAACAACTTCTAAAGCACTCAACATCATATAATTTTTAAAGCACTTAATCGTCTTTCTGAAAACAATACTTAGCCACCAATTAGTGTTAGAGAAATTGTATTTAACTCGATTTATATATTTTATGATTATTAATACAAATAATAATCAGTTGTACGAATATTTTTACGATCATATTGAAAAACACTAAAAATGATTGACTCCACAGTTAAAATTGTTGTGATATGACAATGACGTGAATTATATTTGATTGTCCAATTTTGTGTGTGTTTTAAATTATATCAAGAAACAATTATAATTTTCTACAATTTATATGATAATCGCTAATTTATTTATTAACACAAATATATTTATTATTTAACAAGTTATTATTATTATAAGAATTAAATTAATTAAAATAATAAATACAAAATTTCGTTGAAAAATCATATTTTGTCACGAAATTCAATATTTTATGTTTTTACACAGTTTTCGGAAAATAAGTATAATTTTGTTACAAAACATTTTAAATTGAAAATGGAAAAAAATAATTTTGAAGACCAAAAGAAGACAGTTCTATACCATAAAACATAAAAAATAATTTTGACCGCCAGGGCCCAGGAGTACATTCATGAACGTTTGCTTGATTGCGGGGAATCCTTGCTCGAACAATATTTATAAAAAGTTACTCATAATATAAAATAATTTTTTTTAATGGCACTTGATTTTCTACTATAATGATAGAGAAGACTTTTTTTTTTAATTGGTATGGATTATATCACGTAGGGATAATAATTTGACTGTCGAGTCTCGGAAATGTTATGCTTGGGGTCTTTTAAGGCATGCGACAATATCCCACGATTCAAAGTATTATTTTGAGAAATAATAATTGATTGCCTTTTCAATTGCAAGATAATATTAGCAATATGATGGAAGCGAAATAGTGAACAATAGCTAAATTTTGATATGTTTGTTATTCTCTATGCAATTTTAGTTTTTGGTTAATATATAGATCTTTTTTTATTTAATATTCGTATTAAAGTTTCATTAAAATGAATGCATTTACTACTTATTGATTATCAAGATTTATTTCTGTAATTATAAGTTATACTTTAATCCCATGCATCGCGCGGGTGTAGTACTAGTATATAATATAATAGCAAAATGAAGAGAATAGTGATTTCTCCCTCCAAAACACTATTTTTTCTTCCTTTTTTTCTTATATTTTTTATTCATTTTTTTCACACAAATATAATACTTTACCAATCTTTTGCATAATAAATCATATCAATACTAGCATCCTTTCAAAATATATATTAACTATCAAATTAATCTCATTATTAAATTCTACACTTGCACCAAATAATATAATTTTGATTTAAAGATACACATACAACACACAATATATATAATTCTGAGAAGTTCAATAAATTATATTTGTGTTTTTTTTTTCATAAAATCATTTCTTCATCCCTTACGGTAATTTTCTTTTAAAATATTTATTCACTAATTTGCACAATAACTTTTCCTGTCAAAATATATAGTAAAACATATTTATTCATGTCTTTTGTAGTCTATATTTTCCACTTCTTATCAGAGTTGAATACTAACACCAATTGAGAACACATGTACAACTATATTGTAAAAAGGAATTGGTAATTGGTTTTTTTTAATATTTATATTTTATTTTTATTGTACAATTATATTCCAAAATATTGTATATTCTGATTAATATATATGGCTCCTAAAAGTAATATAAAAAATAATAACCCAACAATACTATAAATATAATTAACTAACTGAAAATTATATAAACCACCTATAGAAGATAGGAAGCTGAAGTACTATTAGTATGAAAATCCAGGAAAAAATGCCGAACTATAACCAAAATTATTCAATACGAGAATTAATTTATACTCATTAATCATTTCGGTGCATGATTATATATTTTGTTACTAATTTAACATTATTGAGCATAATATCATCATAGTAAGCATTATTTATAAACTTTAGGAATAGTAATAAATTTGCCATTTGAAATAAAAAGATCAAATTATGTCTAGTTCTCTAAATCAATCAAGTGGATCTACTTTTAAAATTATTTAATTGTCTCTCTAACTTAAAATTCACTTTTAAAGTTATTAACTTATATTATGAAGTTTCTGTTATGTTAAATTGAAATATACTATAAATATTTTTCAGTTATGTTATTTTTATGTTTTGTGTGTTTATATTTAATCTTCTTTATGCTTGAAGTTTTGTATCTTTTATTATTGGACTTGTATATAACTTTGGTCTCTAAATTGGTATATCCTTGGCACAATATGCCACAAATACGTTAAGATAACCAAATATATGTATGGCTTGGGTCAGTTTTTAGCACCTCAAATTCCAATTGCCACCACTAACGTAGCTTCCCAAGATAAAACAATATGGCATCCAATTTGGCGCCGACGAATTTGTCAATTTCGAACAACAATCCATTTAATTATCAGCGACTCATGTTTTCATCTTCCCGGATCAAGTTCAGAACCAACCTCGTTGTAGCTCAGAATCCAGGTAACAAAGTCTCAATTTTGACTGGATGGACCGAGTTCTACAAAAATGTATGCAAGGCACCAATAAAAATGTCAATGTTTATCTTTTAGCATATAAGTGTGCATACTCGCATCTTAGTTTTTGATAATACTATTAGTGTCAGTCAGTATATAGTTGTTGCAGAGTGAGCGAGCATCAGTGGGGTACTTGAAGATTGATTGGTTTTGTGTAGAATTGACCTGGTTGAAAAATGGTTGTTCTAATGAATGTTGTTCTGTAGAACTGAATGGAAGCAACGAGACCTTCAATCTGCATTGTTTCGATAATGAATTGATGTATGTGAACAGTATTCGTACTACTCCAATGTGGGAGTGATCGTTTTATGTAGTTGTGCTGTTAAAGGAATGACAATACTAGGATTAGGTACTTATGCCCCTAATAAGTATTGTATCTGCCCGTGCCCTGAGTCAAGGGTTGGGGAACAATTCTTGCTGTATACTATCTCGTGCTGGCAACCGCATTGCCTGCAATTCATCACGTGCTTGCTACAAATTTCATAATTTCTTAAGTTTGGTTTTATGGAGCTTGGGATGAGCAGTTTGGATTCAACATGAACAGATTCAATATCACCTTTGTAATTTGTGGTTGCTTGATTATGTCGCACCAGTGGTGACATTGTCGCACCATATGGATTCAACATTGTACAACTTCACCACCCCAACCATGAAAGATTTTATAGTCTGAAACTTTAACATGCCAGCGATAACTCAAAAATCTTCTTGACTTTGATTCTTTGCTGGTTATTGTGCATATGGATCTCAATGTTTTCTGCAGCTACACAGCAGAAAATTATAATACCGAACAAGAATGGTCAAAAACTTGCTGGTGTGTTCCATGACACTGGATCAAAAAAACTTGTAGTCTTATGCCATGGCTTTCGGGCCTCAAAGGTTGGTGAACTCTATCAGTTGCAAAGTGTGGTGTTGAAATTTTATTTATTGATTAGCTTACTAGTTTGATTCCAGATGTCATTGATCGTTCCCTCTTTCAATAGGAATATCGATCTTCTGGTTTGTTGTTTGATTTAGACTGCTAAATATTAGAGTATACTGATGACAATTTCTGTAAATGATTTCCGTACAGATTTTCTTAATCAGTATAGTTTAACGCATTTCCCACGAACATTCTTTCTTTAGTTAGAATTTTCCATGGATGAACTGCACTTAAATAATAATTATTGAAGTTGGGAAGTGTTGCTTGGTAATATAGCACTTGCTACTTCTTTAGACTAATTGATATGTTATTTTCAGTTTTCTATATTTTATTTTTTTATTTTTCCAAGATTTGAGTCTGAATACAACTTTATAAGTATTTCAGAAATATCATGCTTCAACTTTGAGAAGTAAACAAAAGAACTATTGCCTTCAATATTATCTAAATAAAAATGAAACTCAAGGGATATAGTAAGTAACACTTATAGCATTTTTTTAGACTTCTTGGGGGGTCCAGGAGTTGCCAATATAACTTTTCTGTTGTTTGTGCGCATTTTTTACCACATAGAACTGTATTGTACCCCTGATTATGATGTGGAAGACTTTTTATGCTTCTACCATTAACCCATACAGTTATATGACTTTGTCCAAATATTGGGTCATTTCTAATCCTGTCATCTGCAGGAGAGCAACACCATGGTAAATCTGGCAAATGCTTTGGAAAATGAAGGAATTAGTTCATTTCGCTTTGATTTTTCTGGAAATGGGTGAGTTTATAATGATTGTGTATCTGCATTTTTGCCTTATAATATTTATGGGAAGAGTGATTCTGACCACATTAAAAATCTTTTAGCTCACTATTTATCCAGCTGAACTCACTTTCATATTTGGCTGCTTTCTTGTTCTGACACGACACATACCTTAGGAACCTAGACTAATATCACATCCTTTGCATTATGTTCTCTTAGACTGAGGCAAAAGTGGCAGTTCAGCTCTCCTAAAGTTGCACAAAAGGCTGTTGGTTTATCTATTAGTGACTTAGTGTGCTTCAACAAAATAGAGTTGATGCACTTATTCCTTGAATGAGCTAAATAAGTTCTCTTTGAACTGTTCTCATTGATTATCCATGTAATTTTAGCTGCAGTGCAGAGTTCTGGGATGTGAAATTTGATGAGAAAAATGTTTTCTGGACAATTTACTTATTAGCTGAAGTTCTATCAGATGATAATGCATTATATAGTAGACAAAGAACTTGGTCTACTAGATGCAGAAGTAATTCCATTTCTCCACTATTGTTTAAATGTCCAACAACATCAATATACACGTTGGCCTCTGAAAATATACAAGAAAAAAAGTTTGAAACCAGCATTCAGGAACATCTAGAATTATCATTTTCAACTGGAGGAAAATTGTCTGAATCAGTATCCGGATATCTTTCACTTCGAGCACATCGCAGCAGTTTAGCCAGCAATATTTTTATATGAAGTTTCATCTTCTCGTGTGCAATGTGTGTGGTCTTCCCTTATTCCTCATCTGTACTAATTATTTATCGGTATACCATATCTTTTTCTCCATTGTGAGGTGGAATCATATTTTGGCTTATTTGTTTTAAATTTCTTGGTTTCGTGTTCAAATGGATTTACAGGGAAAGTGAAGGCATCTTTCAGTATGGTAACTACTCAGGTGAAGTGGAAGACTTGAGATCTGTCGTCGAATACTTTACTGGAGTAAATCGTGGGACTGTTGTGGTTCTTGGGCATAGTAAAGGTATATTGTAGCTAAATACTATTTGATATGGACTAAAGACTACCAAGTCCAATTAGGTTATGAGTTTGAAAATTCGAGTTTGACTTGACTTACAAACTCGATTTAGTGGATTGAATGTTTGTCTGGATAGCTGTCAGTGGGTGTTGAGTGAGTTACAATACAACCTAGCTCTATATAGCCGTTCAGTCTATCCAGAACTGAGTCTTACAGCACCATATCTAACGCTATCACCATCAAAATGTATATGATTTTCTTGAGCATTTGTTGTTCCTGCTTCCATCCTTTTGCTCATCAATTGATTCATGTTTTCCATGTTTCTGCATATTGCAGGTGGCAGTGTTGTCCTCCTTTATGCAGCTAAGTATCGTGATATAGGCGGCGTTATAAATCTTGCTGGTCGTTATGATCTCAAAAGTGGCATAGAGAAACGCCTGGGTGAAAATTACTTGGAAAGGCTGAAGAAGGATGGGTACATTGATGTTTTAACTAAAACAGGTGTCATTTGCATCTACCTTTCCTAACATCACATGCTCGAGTTTTTTCAACAATTCTGGAAACCATGACCCAATTCCAATATCGATATTGCTCGATACTGGGGCTTATATCTTTGCATTTTCCTTTCTGCCGGTTCTTATATTGCTCAAACAAAATCCTGGTTTCTCTGTGATTGGTATTGGGGTTGGTGAAAGTTTTCTTCTCCTCAAAAGGCTAATATTACAACCTTTTCGTCCATTTTTTTTTTGTTGGTTTGAACTGGTTGGTGTCGGATCCTTTCTGGATACGAAAAATATATTCAGAAGTAAGAAGCCAATAATGTGCTTGCTTTGAAAGAATTAGAACTGGAATTCTATATAGTTTCAATACTTGTCGATTCCATTAACAAAATTATCATTTCTAGTATTTCTTGATCCATTCCATATGATTGATTTCCTGCATTCATGGGCAAGAGATTGAAATATAATTTATATGCTAAATAATTTCTTGTTTATCCTGCAGGAGAGGTGAATTATCGAGTGACAGAGGAGAGTCTACTGGAACGAATCAACACAAACATGCAGAAAGCATGCGTTTCAATTGACAAGAGATGCAGGTGAGCATGATATTCCAAATGAAAAACATGCATGCATAGAAATAGTAGCTAGAAGTGGTAATGTGGATGCAGGGTGTTGACGATTCACGGGTCAGAAGACGAAACGATCCCAGTAGACGATGCCCTAGAATTTGCCAAGATCATACCTGAGCACCAGCTGCAAATAATCCAAGGAGCTGATCATAAGTTCTCCGCACATCAGGACGTATTAGCTTCAGAAGTTTTGCGTTTCACAAAGGAGTGCTTGCAGCACAACCAAGGCTAGGTAATCCGGACGGTGAGAATGAATTAGGCTCTTCATATTGCCTAATTGTTGTAAGATGATCTCTCATTCTATCTTCCAATCATACTTATTTCATCTTGTATTTGTGTCCCATTGTTTGATTTGTGGTCTTTGTTATGATATTATGACTGTAAAAGGCTGAAAAATAAAATACCATATCAAGTTGTATTACTTTGAATACGGAGTTTCCCATGGATATTCTATCACAACTATTTTTTCTTCACTCTCTCTTCAGTTTTGTGGTAATTTTCAATGCGCGGATTTGTGGGTTTTGAAATTTTCGACCCAAAACTAGATAATGTTTAGTGTTGATTCCCTCATCAATTATCGTTAACTTTTCATGAATTTCGACTTCAAAGATGAACTTTAAGATGATCAATTAAACTTATGTATGGTCGGATTATAATCTCAATTATTTGAAGCCAGTGTATCATTGGCGTCAAATTTAATTTTATATTGGAACTTTTACCAAATTTGAAATAGCTATCTTGGCCATTAAATATGCACAAATAATATTTTCTTTATAAAATCATTGACAATATAGTAAATTATCCTTAAGTTTCTAATAGGTTTCAGTTTTGTTAATATACTTTCATATTAATTCAAAACGTAGACCGACATAGTTGTAACCAAACTAACCATACGGAATAACTACCATAATCGTGTGCAGCATAACCATAGCATAACCGTAGGATGAAACTATTGTCATGAATGTAAGAAACCATTGACATCACAAATAAATTCTAAAATGATGAATATAGTTTTATAATTTATCAATAATAAACATATAATGGTTCGGTTGATTCCCTTGCGTTAGAAAATTAAAATTGAGAACCGACCAAAATAAATTAACTTTCTTTGAGGAACCGAGAATTAGTCAATCAACTTCAATAAACCAAATCGAGCCGATTGAAATGCTTTCATTTTATCATTTTTGTAGGTTACATTATAACTTTGTAGTCCTATGTTTGGCTATCACGTAGCGAAGAGACATGAATTTTAATGCCGAGTACGTGAGCACTGCCCACGAGGCCATCATATAATTTCCTATGAGGAGATCACTTTTCTCTCTTAATTTTTTTCTCGGATAATTACTTTTTTCTTCTTATCAAAATAATACTTAAATTTAGGAGAGACCATGGTCTGCATTCATTGAAGGTGTGTTTTGTTTTTTTCTGAGAGTTGAATATAAACATAGATCCAGTGATTCTCGAATAGGACAACCTACTTTCTAACAAAAATACATTAATACTTAAAAATTCCAAGTTCAGGTGAATACATTAAAAAAGGGGTTTAACAAAGGAAAAAAGCAAGGAAAAAAGAATAATAATGAAAACCAATTAATAATGAATTTGTACAAACAACCAAAAAATTATGATATAAAAAATACAATTTAAATAATAAATACGTTCATATAAAGTATAATGACAATATAATTAAACTGTATATATTATAAAACTACATGTGCATAAAAATTTATATTAAATCATCTAATAAATTAGACGATGGATCTAACTATATCGAAATGAGTTGGATCAAATATGTAAAAATGGTTATTGAGTTTGATGGGATCCATTTAGCAAGTTGACAGTTTACTTCATGCTAAATTTATCATATCTTAAAGTAAATATATAGTAATGACATAATAGGCAAATTTTGTAAAACATAACTCTTTTTGTAGTATGGACTAGGAGAGCATTTATATTTGAAGAAAAATATTTTTTCTCCAAACACTAAATAAAACGTTTGATGCTGCACGCAAGAATTTGTGTTTTAATTATTCACAACATTTAATCAATCGCCTACCAACATTATATCTACTGATATTCTCAAATT
>AYJT01039903.1:0-12395 GCA_001278415.1 Ocimum tenuiflorum
CAACGAATTGTGTAATAAAAGAAAGAGTCACAATGCAGGCATGAGGAGCAGGAGATTTTACATGTGATAACACCTACCTTCTTTTGGCAACATTTGGATGGTAGATGACTTGTTGCACTTTTTGAAATGGTCTTATTCATGGGAATGGTCTTGATGGGTAAAAATTCATTAATTGCTAAACCCCCCCACTAGCAATCAATTTTAAACTAAATTAAATGAACATGGCTGTAACATCAAAATTATTTTCAAGGTTTAATATTCATGTAAATTAAACGACACGGTTATCGCATTAAAGTTATTCTCAATCGACAGTCGTTATTGATCTATCTAAATTTTTTATACAAACTACTAATTTTACCATTTATCAATGGTCAGTTTTAAAAGTTTATTTTTTTACAGTGGTTTGTACAAAAAGCTTGAAAATAGAAATAAGATGAAAGCACACTTTTGCAGGATGGGTCTTAAGTCTTAACTAAGTAGACCTGCATTTGGATCATTTAATTGTTATTTTCTTGTATCACGCCAAAATCCTTTTAACTAATATTATTTGTTATTTTCTTCGTTTCCTTACGGAATACTTAGGGATGCAGATGAAATCTCATTGAATCGAGGAATATCACTAAATTAGTCATAAGGCTTATGGTTTATCATTCAAATCTTACTTTGGTACGGTTAACACACAGTTAATATTTTACTTAATATTAATAAAGTTATATATGAAATCGAAATTGAGATAACTTGTGGCAAATAATGAGCTCTTATATCTAAAATACCAACAATGTCACATGGTATTTTCATATTCTTCATCAGATTTAATTCTGATAAAATCTTGAGAAATTTTAATATAGGTAATGATACATCCACTCATATGGAGTGCAAGTTCAACGCGAACTCGGCATAAACGAGCGGCAAAAAACGAAAGAAAAAAGAGCATACACCGCTCTGAAATTGAAATCGTAGAATGGCGTTTTAATATAAAAGTGTATATAATAAGCGTAAAAAGAGTAGGATCAAATTTGAGGGGTAGATGAGGAAATTTCTGGGTTAAAAAAATGGCTCAGTTTGTGGATGAATGTTATCCACAATTCCTCGGCCTAGTGGTGCCAACTTAAAAGAGTCGGAAATTCTCGCTCAACTTTCATCCAACAGTTTGTGTCTCATCTCCCATGGCGACAACGTTCTCGCCTGTATCTCACACACGCTCCGTCTTTTACGCGTCTATTGCTCCTAAAACTCGTCTCTCATTCCCAGGTCACCTAGATACTCCAGCTTCTATTCGTATTGTTTGAGTTATCTGTCTAAATGTGTGGTTGTGGTTGAATTTTCTGTAGAATTTGGAAATTCGTGCTCATGGAGTGCGTCGGCGAATTACGTCAAACTTCAGGTGGTGGCGATAGGGCTGTCTGCGAAACCCTTACTTATGAAGTTCGCAGTAAAGAAGAGGTAACTTGAGTTCGTTAAGGTGTGATGATTTGGTGTGTTGCTGTTTCTTAATTGGTGAATTTGCGCAAATGTCAGAATGGGAGTGCTGAGGTGCGCAACTATCGAGGAAATTGAAGCGGAGAAGTCTATGATCGAGGAAGATGCTGTAAGAAATTGAGTTATTCAGTAAAAGGAATTTAAGACTGGAGTTGTATTTGTTCTGCCACTTCTGCTTTGCAGAACTAAGAAATGCGATTATTTTGTTAATTGATGTTTAGCGAGAGAGGATGGAGAAGGCTATTGAAAATGTTCGGTCCAGTTTCAATTCAATTAGAACGGGAAGGGCGAATCCAGCTATACTGGACAAAGTCGAGGTACAACCTTCTATTCAGTAAAAAATTCTCTTATTTCAAGATTATTGTGTCCTTTGTCGTAGTTATTTTATTTATCGGTCCAATTTTAGGCATAGGTTATTTAGTTCCCGATTACATTTTACACCGACGAGTTATTAATGATATGTAAAGTATTTGTGCATGGATTGGGATAATTTGAAGCTGATATTCCACAATCCAATCAAATCAAACACTCGAAATCAAAGATTGTGGAATGCAGACAATCAAAGAGGAGCCTATATCAGCACTCGAAATTTCATTATGCTATATATAGTAGTGGTCGTTTACTTGTTGAGTGTCGAAAATGACTGTATAATATATTTCCTTTTCCCCTTGCACCGTATTCTTAGGTGGAGTATTATGGAACACCAGTTGTTTTGAAGAGTATAGCTCAAATAAGTACTCCCGATGCAAGTTCCCTCTTGGTGCAGCCCTATGACAAATCCAGGCAATGCATCTAATTCTGTACTTCCATTTTAACTTACAAAATATTAATAGGTCATTTAGATTTAGCATTTGACATGAACTTGCGTATGGACTGGGGTAATTAATATGAAAATACTTCATTTTTTTATACTTCCTGCACACATGTGAAATAGTTGGGTCAGTAAAAAGAGTGGCTAATGCTAGGTAGGACTTTCATGAGATGATAAACATGGTTGGATTTTTCATTTTGCGTCAAAAAAAATGAATTCAATCCCAATATTATGTTTCTACTAGTAATCTGATGTCAAAAACTGAAGATATGAAAATTATCATTGCTGCATGTTTTCCATTCGACTAGATGTCGCAAGTTTGTTTGTGGTTCATCACATTTGAAATATCCTGTTTTCAGCTTGAAGTCCATTGAGAAAGCAATTGTCAATTCTGACCTTGGGATGACCCCAAATAATGATGGAGAAGTTATTAGGTTGTCTCTCCCGCAACTCACTACAGAGAGGAGGAAGGTATTTTAGTTAAACGAGAATGCTAATTGTCTTATACCAGCCTGCCTGTGAATACTCAATACACAATTGTCACTATGGTCATGGTGGATTCTTTTATCTTTTAATGTTTGTTTGTCCTCACAGGAGTTGTCAAAGATTGTGGCTAAGCAGGCTGAAGAAGGCAAGGTCAGCTATCATGATATACAGAAATAACTCCGGTGAACGTTAAAGTTGCTCGAATGGGAACTGTTTACATCCCCTATATGCAAGATTTTGTCTTGTGCAGCTGTAATTGGCACTGGCATTAAGTCCATCTCTTTTGTAGGTTGCGATAAGGAATATCAGAAGAGATGCCATCAAATCCTATGAAAAACTTGAGAAGGTGTGAAAATCTACTTCTGTCTTTCTCTCGATCACCACTTATCTCCCTCCCTCCTCGTGTCATGATTCTCCAATCAGTAACACATCTTACAGGAGAAGAAGCTCTCAGAGGATAATGTGAAGGACCTGTCTGCTGATTTGCAGGTACCTTTTTAAGTTACTTTGATAAGTATACTGAAAGAAATTTGAAGCTGATATAGGCTCCTCTTTGATTGTCTGCATTCAGGCTATGTTGTTACATAATCCCAATTGAGCAAAGTCATACTAATAAAAAATATGAAATCATATTGTGTTTCTCTTTTAATAAATTTTGCTAAATTGAACGTTGTGATAAGTCTGTGAAGCCCATTGCTATTGGCTACATTAACCTTTGAAGTAACAAAACATAGAAAGCATGTAGATAATGCATCCACCTTCCTCTATTTTCCTGTGTAGTACAAGGGTTGTGTAGGAAGAACTTAGGCCTTAGGGCTCCTAAACCTCTTGACAATTGGGTTCTCCATTTGCAGAAAGTGACAGATGAGTACATGAAGAAGATTGAGTCAATTTACAAACAGAAAGAGAAGGTATGTATAGCTTCTTGTACTGTGTGAATTACAGCTGACTATTGCCCCTCTTAACTGGGAGGCAGGAAACTGTCACCTTTTTTCGTCAGGGTAGAATGTTTTGTAATTTCACTTTGTTTTTTCCAATGGTAAAGAGAAATTTCACCTTACGAACTCAGTCATTTCAATTCCCAGATCATCCCATATGCAGCAAACTTGATAGCAATTAGTTTTTCATTGAGAGAGCCTCAGATATCCACTAAAGTTAATTGTCTTTTTGTCGTTCAGGAATTGATGAAAGTATGAAGAGCTACGGCGAGATTGTTCCCTACTGCAAAACAACTTACTTGTTCTTTTTCTTGGTTTTGCAATGGTTATCTGGAAAATCTGATACATGTTGCTTGAAGAGTTGTTCTTCTGACTTTTGTAGAGTTGTCGAATTGTTCCTTGCAGTTTTACATTTTAAAGTAAAAGTGTAAACTCAGCTGTTGTATTGTTTCACCAACTTTTTGTTTAATAGAGCTGAGTTTTGTGATTGGAGAAGCTGTTGACTGAGAATTGATGGAGATGTATATGTCTTTTTCTCCTACGCAGGAAGGGGGCACCAAACCATATCAGCCATGTTTCTTTATAGTGGGAAAAGTTGATAACTATATAGGCACATGTACAAATGTAAATATTGCTTAAATGGCTATATTATATATTACGCATGAAGAAGTAATTAATGTTGCTTATTCATGATGAAATATCCCAATTTCACAAGGGCTACGGCCTAGTAAATCAATCCTCCAAGACCTCTACACGTGATGAATTATATCACGACGTTTTTGAAAACTATCCACTCTCAATATTAAGCTATAAAAATAAAAATAACTATGACATCGCTCATAAAATGAAAGTAACATATTCCGGGAAATACCTCTAATCTGTTGAGTTTAAGCAAAACATCAGTTTGGCATCTAATACTGTTCTCTTATAACTTTCGACTTAATCTGGCTCTATTATCTCATTTTGGTATTATAGGTTCCCATCCATACAATTTCATGCAACCTTTTAATCCTTTCACACATTTTATTTAAACAATAGTGTCACCACTTGTATTTATATTCGCAATTTAGCCACCAAATGAATCTGTATGACCACGCATTATATGTGTGGTGCCTAACGTCAGAAAAAGCATACCCTTTCTTCATCCCTCAAAGTCTAAACCAAATATTGGAATTAATTAATTATCAAACAACGCAAGATGGTCACCCATGCCATTTTTAAATAAAAATCACTCGAATAAAATAAACCAATCTCGCAGATATTTAATTGGCAACCATAGCTTCGGGAGTATCTATATCACATGCAAAAATTCTCACTTTCTATTATAAATGTTAGTATAGTACTGCATGCAGACAAATCGACGACTTTATGAATGCTTATTAATTTTTTTAGTTTTTCCTTTGACGTCAAATTCTAAAATGAGAAGATTAAAAGGTAGACTGCAACACGTCCACTTAACTTTCCAACATGCTATACATATGTTATCTTATGAATTTAATATTCTCAAAGCCTACATGGGTCATTTTTCTATATTATATGACGGCTACTTCACACCATAACAATTTTCTATTAACAGAGACAAAAGGTTTCCCATGCAATTAAATATATGTAGCTAATGAACTATTAAAGCCAGTACCTGAAAACAATGTACTTTGTTTTTTTTAACTCCAATGATATATGGTATGCACATTTTTTACGACATGAAATCCAATCGAATTATTTACATCATTCATCACCACGAAAGCTCTCAAAACAAAAATAAAATGATATATTTATAGAGAGGGAAGAAAGATTAAACATTGTCTTTGTTTAGAATCAGCTAAAGAAATGAGTAGAAACATTCGGAAGTGGGGTTGGAGCAGCTTGCGATATACGAGGCTCCGATTGCGGCAGGATATATAATTTGAACCAGAAAATTACTTAATAGATATATTATATAGCAAAATTTCATGATTATTTCTTGTGTAAACGATTTTTCTTTAATTTTATTTTATTTTTTATTTTTTTGTATTGTATTTGGATTATCCATCGCCGACAACAGTGACTAATCTCCTCACTACGTTGCAAGCACCTCACATGGTGGGATAGTTGGTCCCCAAGATTTATCTTTGGTACATGCATAAGACAAGATTCAAACACTTGACTTTTTTTAAACGTAAATCAGTCCCTACCACTGAACCATACGCTCGGGATCTTTCCTTTTATTTTTTACTTTTAAGCGAGGCGATGATTTTTGGGAACAAAATATTCGGGCAAACAGTGCCAAAAATATCGCTGAAGAAAATACCGGAATTTGCTTTTACTTTCTAGCGCTTTAGTCTCTAGTTTAACACAAACCTATCGAATTGATCGTTTAATTGATAGACGAAGAATCTACGTTACGGTATTTAATTAATTTTCCAACTATATCAATTATCATGAGATCCACAAATTGTTATTTGTCCTCTGTTGAATTGCAATTTCGTGTTAGGAAAATAGCGATTGCTTTTAAATACTCTTTTTTTTTTCTTTGAGAAATTTCTTTTAAATACTCATACTTTACAATTATCACATAAATTTTGAAAAAGCTTTTTATTTCGACAGAACGTATTTATAATATTAATATATACCTTTGAAATATTGCAAATTATACAAAATTGTCAATATTAACTATTTTGTTATTGAATATTGATTGCGATGAATTTATATAATACATCCCGTCTCGATTATATGTATTTGAATGCTCAAAAGAATGTGTAAGTAAGTCAAAATCTTTTAAGAAGATAATATATTCTATCAAACTTTTCAATATTATCCTTATCTAATAAAAAAGTTTGATTAATAAATACTATTCGCTTACATATATCTCATATTCTTTTATGTAAATTCAGAGAATTTATATCTTAAATATGTGTGACATATATTACACGTGTCCTTAGAAATTTCTGAATCCGCGAGTATGATAATATTATTACTTCACGCAATAAATTTCTAGATGAAACCGGTTAAATTAAGAATAATTGCTGATTTTTTTAGTTATTTTCATTGGCATGAATATTGCTTCTAAGATGCCATCTCAATATTCTAACTAATTACATCATTTTGAACGATACATGACATATGCTCGGTTCACTGCATAAAATCTGCACCTGTATAGATATTAATTAAAATAGAACGCTTATTCATTATACACTTATATTTTCTCAGTTTAACTGTACAAACTACGAAATTATTATCTACAAATTAGTAATATATGGGTATGTATATTATATGATATAATATGGAACTATATTAGGAAGCCGCATTAACTTTAACACAGTTAGAAACAATACTATAGTGGCAACACATCGTTATACAAAATATCATGAATTAATTTTATTGGTTAATGGAATTTTTAGTTTCATCTAAAAGATATCATGAATAATGGTTTTGTATAGTGAATATTACGAGTGGGTAATTGGATTCTCTTTTCGTTCACATTTTAAGGGCCTAATTCTTTGGCGTATAATATAATCCTCCTCCCTCATCTTATAGTAGCTCACTTACAACATTGCAATCTAAAATTTCTATATGTAAATTAATTCTGAATAGAAAGAAGATAGTGTTTGCCATCTTTTTAACTACAGTTTGTTTCAATTAAATTAAATCAATAAGTTAGAGTTGAGTCACGTACATTAATTAAGTTACATTTGAAATATGCCCTGCTAGCTAGCTTACTCAATTACCATATGCATATTAACATTGTATTGCAGCAATTTCACTAAATTTTAAAGTCGAAACTGAATTCTAGATATTACAAAGAATTCATTATAATTTCAATAATGAATAAACAACTATAGGTCATGAATTCATAAATCCCTTGGAATATCATGACATACTAACAGCACATGCTGATCGGCACACATTAATAAAATGGGGTAGTTGTGCACTTTTAAATTGAAGTTAGAGAATAATAATAATTATACTTGGAATCTATAGATGTGAAACATTAATACAGTTTGAATTTGTACTTAAAAAAGCGTATTAAAGAAGTTGCTGAATGAATCATACATGTCATGTAAAATAAAATTATTTTAATAGAAAAAAGCAGTTTATTTGCGAAAGAAAAAAGAATTCGTGTATTTAATTAAATAGCACGACAACGTGTATAAAATATATTCATTTGATTCTTTGCCCCTCATTAATTGGAAAGTCATATTTATAATTGCATTTTCACACTTGCATGTATTGTGTAGCATTGATATGATGCGATCGAAATAGTGTAGTAATTCAGTCAGCATATAATATAATATCTGATTTGATTTACTAAGAAAATGGAGGGGTTTAAGGTATAAAATATTAAATATGAGCAACGTGGCAGTGTGAGCCCCGGGAGCAGCTTATTATATTGAGGAAAGTGACAGTTGTGCCATGTTGGCATCAGCAAATCGTGACCGTTAGATGAAGATTTGATCGCACGGTTGGTCTGAAGTTTGGAGGGCCAGAGAGAAATCGATGCCGTCCAACCCGGCTTGGGAGTAGGTTTCGCGTGAGAGCAAAAATAACCACTATACAGATTAGATGAGACGAGAGAGAGAGAGCGCACAAAAAGTGAAAAGGAGAGACTACACAAACCCAAAATAAAAGAGAGATTTTCAACGAATTCACTTTCGTGTTGTGTGAATCTCGGAGTGTGCTTGCTGTTTTTTGGAATTTCATCGTTTCATTTTGCCGGCGGATACGGCGGAAACCCGGCGAATTATGTGATTCACGGTAAGGAATTTGCAGTGATGGAGAGAAACAGAGATTTGCGAAGAACGACTATGTCTGCCGTCAACGGTTTTCCGAGAAGACGGCAAAGAATCACTCCTCTCAGAGATTCAGCTGGTGAGAAAAATCCTTGGGAAAAATATCTAAACTCGATTATGTTTCGATTACTGTTACTCTTTTGTTTTCGGTCTTTGTAATCCATTTTATTTTTTGGATATTGACACGACAGACCAGGACAAACATATGGAATTGCAGGAGACCGTCAGGTTAGGAGGAGGTGAAAGAGAGTTTCCAAAGAGAAGAAAAATTGATAGGTCTGCGGTGAAGCAAAGAAGTGATGGCGATGAGAATGATGGAGACAACAGTACGGATTCGAGTGATGAAGAGTACCATGAAGAGGAACAGCAGATGAGAATTCATCGGACGAATCAATTGTCACCGCCCTCTTCTTCTTTGACGATTAATCGTCGTGGCCTCCGTACACTCCGTTCGTCTCCGATTCCCAGAGCCGCCGTCGATGAAATGTTAGGTGTTCACGTACCTCGAAGAGCTCGCTCTTGTAAGTGTTCGAAATATATGGTCCACTTTTGCGCTTTGCTCTCCGAATTTCTTTCACATTGTTATTTACCTTTGGTTGTTCAAGTTTTAATATTTACTCTTTATAGCTTCGGCGAAGCGGTTGCATGAGTATTGCAATTCAGGCAGTGGCGACTTTGGTGAAGACTTGAACCGCCGGAGATCTTCACGTTCTCCTGTGCATCAGATTGGTCCTGGTGTTTCAATAAAGAAGATGGTTAGTTCGTTTTAGATTTTGTTTTGTGTTGATAAGTTTTTTTTTCGAATGTGTTTTGACGACTGATAGAGGTGGTCTTGACTTCGCAGAGATCTGCAGAGCGGAGAACAACGCCGATTTCTGATCCTCCCAAATGTTCTGTATATCAAGATGATATCGAGATCGAGGTTGCCGAAGCTCTTTTCGATCTGATGAAGCAATCTCGATCACAGTCCCGATCTTCGCAAAGGAAGGTCGATAGGGATGGCGTAATCCCAGCTAGCGATGGTAAAATTTATGATTTCTATTTCCTATATCTTTAACAGAGAGTTGGCCAACAGTTGTTCTTCGAAAAGCTTCTTTTGTAATGGTGGAATTGGTGGATTACAGAGGTAAAGATGTCCAAAGCTGATGGTGGTAAATATGAGAATAATGGCTTTTCAGTTCAAAATGAGCCATCAATAAAAGTGGACGCGGAAACAGCAGTTTTGGCCGATTCGATGAAAGAGCTAAAGAAAGAAGGAACAGTTGAGAAAGAGAAATTTTCGGATGACTCGACTCAAGATTTAGTGATTGGAGATGAGTTTGTGAATAAAGTGAAAATGGGGTTTCCAAAAGAAAGCGAATCGCCATCATGTGTTAAAGTAATTACTTGTGATATTCAGGATCCGACAGTGACAAAAGCGTGAGCACACCCTAATTTTTGTTTCCATTAATTAATTAATTATTATTATTTTTCGGCCAACTCTCTCTCGCGCCTTTTCTCTATATCCGTTATTATTCAAGTCTAACGGCATTTATGGCGGGGTGGGGCGGGACAGTCATAATGACGCAATTATTGTTAAGGCTAAGACAGAAACCAAGCTGGAGATTGATTTGATGGTGAGTTCGTCGTAGTAAAGTTGTTCTTTTATTTTGGGCTAATGATTTGAGAATTCTAATAACACGCTTCGGTAGGCTTCTCCTTTGCAGTCATCCCTGGATAGGGAGGGAGTGATGACTCAAGCCGTTCGCATGGTATGCTGATTTTTTAATGCACGTGTCTCTCTAAATCAATTCCTTCTTTTTTTTTGGCAAATTGAATGACGTGTTGATCTTGTATATGCAATTGAAATGATTTTGAAGGATGGTCCCTTGGCGGTTGCATCGAGATTGCAGGGGGAAGTGTTTGGAGAAATTAATAGCAATCAACAATCGAACCTTGATGTTGAGAAGCGCAGTCATGATACGACCCATCAGCAAGGTCTGAAGGAGCATAAGAATCAATGTAACTCGAATTGAATTTCTAACTCCTTATTCGATCGACATCAATTATTTTAGTATCATGAATACAAATAATACATGAAAATTACAATTTGTTTAATCGGTGTTCATTTGCAGCACCAACTTCATTGTTGCCATATCCCTATGGTTTGAGTGGCTGGCCTGGTGTTGTTCCTCATCCAGGGTGTGTTAACTTAAATTCCTGTTGCGTTCGTGTGTTTAATTGCTGCGGCCATTGCTAAGGAAGTTGGTTCTTGTGTAGATTTATGCCGGCTCTGCGAGCAGTTATGCCTATTAATAGTAGTGCAAAATCTTCTAAAATAATGCAGGTATTTTCCATGGAGGTTTTAAAGCATTGATAATTTTGTTTGATTCGGTTTTATTATTCACCTTCTTATTGATTTACATGTGTATGAATGTGCAGCCCCCTCAATTCAATTTCTCTGGGTCTCGCTCAAGGAGATGTGCCACACATCAATTCCTTGCCCGAAGCATGCATTATCACCAGCAGCTTATCAAGAAAACTTTATCATTTGGATCTACCAGTCCTCCTGCTTCGAGTCAATCCAATTCCCCAAATCTAAAATATATGCCACCAGCACAAAATTTCATTCCTGGAAACCCCTTGCTGTTAGACTTTCAAGGAGGGCAGAATTTGACAACCGCTTCTGTTGCAAGCGGAAAGGATAAAAGCTCTGATGCTGCTGCTGCTTTCAACGCCATGACTAGTAAGCTTTTGCTGCAAACTTCAAATCCAGCCACAGCTTCTAATTTCTTGGTAATCTTGTCGTCTTTTATTGTTTTAATCGTTTATCACAGTTGCAGTGCTGAACTTAAAAGCTTACAGTTGTTTTCTTGATGATTGTAGCATGGCCCTGGTTTTGTCTTGCCATTTGATCATCATCAAACAACGATGATGACACCCGCTAATTCTTCTGGATCTCCTCAGTCTACATCTTTGCCGTCTAATTCAGCTGGGAAGGTTCCATTTAACTTGCCTTTGCCTAATGCATCAACAGCTATTAGCTTGAACTTTCCAGCTTTTCCTTCCAATGAAGCTGCTTCATACATGGCAATGTTACAGAATAGTGGCTGCTCGGTTCCTATTTCGACCAGCATTGCTGCGCCCTCCTTTAAAGGACTCCCCTCTCTGACCTTCTTTAACCCTTCCTTGTGTCCTTCCCCGGCACCTAATGTTAACAAAAATCAGCAACAGTTGACCACTTCCCATACTTCAGTCCCATCAGTTTCTCAAAATACAAACTTGTTATCGCATAAGCAGTCACAATGTCTGCAACAGACTGGGACAAAAATCAGTGAGAATAAATTTCCTACTTCAGCAACTGGAAACTCACAACCAGATAAACCACTCCAGCCATCTCAGATATCCAGCAAGTCTGACACTGATATTAATTGGAAAAATGGGATATCACTTACTTCTGGATATGGGTCTCATGCTGGAAAACACAGTAGTTCGCAGACCTGTTCATTATCTACCCAACCAATGAACTTTTCACTGATCCCATCTGTGTCGTTAGGCGGTGGTGGTGGCAATAAGCAAATTGATCCTCCTCAGCAGGGTTCTCAGGGTAGAGTTGAGCTGATTCCTCATTCATTTGCTGCAACTCCAGTGCCAAATTTCTCATCAATGGCACATACATCTGCTATGCACCCTGACATGTCTCGGAATGGCAATCAGTTGCTACACCACAAGAATTTCCAGGCGTCTGAAGGGAAGTCCCTACCCACTGCTGGTCAATCTTTTAACTACAATTCAGAGACATCATCATCCCTCTCAAAGTTTGATTGGAATATCAATTTTCTTACACCCTCCTTGACAGGTGGTAGCCAACCATTTCAGACTTCGACTGCTGCTCTGTCATCTGGCTTACAGCTGCAGCAGCAGCATCTTGCAGGG
>AYJT01039916.1:0-12130 GCA_001278415.1 Ocimum tenuiflorum
TTCTAATGTAAGTTATTCAAACATATTAAAACAATATATTTTGTATCAATTTTTGTTTTTCCATAAGTAGTATTTTAATTTTCAGCAAATTTGTTGCTTATTTCTCATAGAGTTTTTATTAAATAATATTATTTAAAAATAACATTAAATATTTCGTTTAATATAATATATTTTATGGTGATAAATGCATACTATAAATATTATCTGTTCGATTGAAAGAACCCATTATTTTAATTTATTAAAAGAATATAAAAGTTATAATTTTTATAATTCCATCATTTCAAAACACGAAGCCACTACGTGCTTTTACATGTAATCCTTACTAGTTATTATCAAAGTACACAGACAGGCTTTTTTTTAAAACCAAATGAAGATTTACTTCGTCTAAATTATTAAAATGCTGCAAGTTTCTTATACGAGGAGATCTTCCGTTAGACCGTCTAAATGATTCATGCGAATTTGGATTTATGATTCATGACAAATATAAGTATTTAGAATTTAAGACGGGTTTGAGTTTAAATTGATGACAATGAACTATTTAGATCCGCTTAAATAATTTATACGGTGTAACACAAGTTTTTCCCTTCTTATATTTGTTTAGTTTGAAGGACATGACATATTCATCGCTTAAAAAAAGATAAAAAAAGGTGATGCTATTAAAATTGTTTTAAAATTAAAAAATATACATGTAATTTTAACATTTTAAATTCAATTTATAGTACATCAAAATTAAATATTTCTCTGTACTCTTTAATTGAAGATATCGAACGACCATTTTCGCATATAATATAAACAAAGAAATAAAAAATGCTTATTTCTTCATGAATATGCCAGATTTGTTGGATTAAATTAA
This sequence comes from Ocimum tenuiflorum, assembly GCA_001278415.1. Lineage (NCBI taxonomy): Eukaryota > Viridiplantae > Streptophyta > Magnoliopsida > Lamiales > Lamiaceae > Ocimum > Ocimum tenuiflorum. Next base: position 854 of record AYJT01039916.1, read on the forward strand.
ATTTTAAAAATAATATAACAAAATTTAATTAAGATATTATAAACTTTAAATACGATATATAAAAAATAAGTATGTGTATTCGATCAGTTAATTCGATATAAAAAATAAGCATGTGTATTCGGTCAGTTAATTCAATTGAAAAATTTTGCACCCGAAGTAATCGATCCAAACATCGCACTGGTCGACGTGGTGGGGTTTCAAAGTGCATATTCAAATTTTGCACACCCTGAATTATAAACTGTAAATCATACTAATAAACCTTAATCGAGTAATTAAGCTAATTACTGAAATTATACCAACCGCGGATTCTATAAATATATAAGTCGTCATTTAATCGAATGACCAAAGCAGATATGTCAGCTTGAGTTTCTACACTTGTATTATTATAACCCAAATTTTTACACGGATTAATTATTTCAAAATAAGTATATATATCGCGTAAGGTAGTCAATAAAATAAATTAATTAACTTGATATTCCAGAAGTCCGCTCTGGCTTCCAACGTCCCTTTTCTATCGCAGCTAAATACATATGGAAATTGAAGTCAGTTAGAATATTATTTTCCTACATAAATTATTGTTCGGTAATTTTGTAAGAGAATCCCATTTTTTTAATTACAATGTTTATAATTTAGTGTCTAATAACATTTTCTCTAATTGAAAATGCTTATTCATTTAACAGTGAAACTTTTTGGAAGAGATAAATTTTAGAGTGCAATAGATCTATTTATATTTAATATCCCATACCGTAAGGCATTAAAGATAAAATTTTGTCTAAACTTCGTCAATTTTAAAGATTTTCACTATAATTTACATAAAACTAAATGCATGAGCAAAAATCTTGCGCTTTTATTTGTCACTTCATCCGAAGCTTCTTCTTCTAGACCAAAATTTGCAGGAGCCGGTTGACAAATTAAAAGAAACGAAATTTCACATTACCATTACATTACACTACACATAAGAAATTCGTTTCAGCGTACGGAATCGTGTACCCTCTTACCGCTTTTTCAGTATATTTTTTTCTCCCTCTTAACTTGAAAAGTTCTTGTGTTCAAATGCGTCCTACAAAATTAAGAGTAAATTGCAATTTCAGTCATAGGACACGATCTCGTTTTATTTTGCTTCGAAAGATTTCCTTTTAGTCTTACACTTATAATTTTTTATCCCATCGACAAATTTTTTGTCAAAATATTTTTGCAATTTTAGTTTAAAAACTATTTTGATATTTTTAATTTCAATTTTTGTATCATTAAGAGCGATATAAGCTAAATATAAGATAAATTAAACAAATGAACATGTGATTCACATAGTAATTCATTGATGTTGGAAGCAAAATTGCAAATATTTGAATTTTGGAACTAAAAGTAAATCTTTGGGACCAAAATGAAATGAAATCGTGTCCTCCGGACCAAAAATGTAATTTACTCTGAAATTAATTATACAGATTAGTTATTTTCGAGTACTTTAATGAAATTTGTTGGTTTTGAAGGTTTCTTGAGACTAGTGCGCGTGTGGAAGTCAAGCCATCATATACAAGTCAACGTTCAAAGCCTTTGTGCTATCAGAAAAATCAAATCTCTGAATAATTGCTTCTCACATTCCTCCCTCCTTCTCCACGTTTCTTTCAAAATTATATAGTCCCATTATCAGAAATATCACCTCCTATTCTTTTATTTCTTTCTGCTGAGTTCTTTGCAACTTCAAAGATTGAAACTTTCAAGATTAAGGTGGAGAGCAGCTACTGGAATACTTTCTTGGATTCTCCATCACCATAATTTCTAAGATATGCCAATTTTTCTTGCATTGGGCATCTGTCTCATCTTTCTGTTTGGTGAAGTTTTTGTCCACCCCCTCTTGTGAATTTTTTTATTTATTCTGACGACTTGGCTCTCTGAGTTATTGGTGCTGAGGGGAAAGAATATTAATTTATTACAGCCAAAGTTGTGTTTCTTGGTGATTTGTCACAGTCTGCACTCAAAAACTTGATTTCAAGAAGATAAAGATTCTGTGTTTCTGGTAGTAAAATGAGAGGTGAGATAAGAAAGAAGCTGCATTTGAGCAAGATCTACTCATTCAAACGTGGTAGAGGAGGATTCAGAGATGAACATTCACAGATTGGAAGACCGGGTTTTTCCAGAGTGGTTCATTGCAATGAACCGGATGGCTTGGAAACCGGTCTTCCAAATTATGTGAGGACTACCAAGTATACAGCTGCAAGTTTCTTGCCTAAGTCTCTGTTTGAGCAGTTTAGGAGGGTGGCCAATTTTTACTTCCTTGTTACTGGAATCTTGTCTTTCACAGCTCTTGCTCCTTATTCCGCTGTCAGCTCCATTATTCCGTTGATCGTAGTTATCGGAGCAACCATGGTTAAGGAAGGGATTGAAGATTGGCAGAGGAAGAAGCAGGTAATATATTGATTGACCCTTCTTGTTTTGTGCTCCATTTTTAGTCGACATCCCTTTGTTGTTAATGCATCTCGTGCTAGAATGTAGATTGGTTTAATGTTAGGAATTACATTAAATTTATTTATAGAACTGTTTTTTCTGTTTCTCGAAAGTAGATGGAGTGCTTAAATACTATAAAACAAACATTTAGTATTGAGGAACTTAGTTTCATCATGTTTTTGCTATCATGTAGGATATTGAGATGAACAATAGAAAGGTGAAGGTGCATCAAGGGGGAGGGATATTTAAGCAAACCGAATGGAAAAATCTTAGAGTGGGCGATATAGTGAGGGTGGAGAAGGATGAATTCTTTCCTGCAGATTTAGTCTTGCTATCGTCTAGCTACGAAGATGCTATATGCTACGTTGAGACAATGAATCTTGATGGAGAGACAAATTTGAAGCTGAAACAAGCACTAGAAGTGACCTCATCAATAAATGAGGAGCATGAACTAAGAGATTTCAAGGCTGTTGTCAAATGTGAAGATCCTAATGCTAATTTGTATACTTTTGTTGGAAGTATGGAGTTTGAGGATCAACAATACCCTCTCTCCCCTCAACAGCTTCTACTTAGAGACTCTAAACTACGAAACACGGATCACATATATGGGGCAGTCATCTTCACTGGCCATGACACAAAGGTGATTCAGAACTCCACAGAGTCTCCCTCCAAGAGAAGCAAGATTGAGAAGAGAATGGATAAGATCATCTACCTTCTTTTTGTTGTGCTTTTCTTGATGGCTTTTATCGGGTCAATTTACTTTGGCGTTGTAACTAGAGAGGACAAAGAAGGTGGGCATCAGAGATGGTATCTCAAACCTGAGAGTGCTGATATTTTCTTTGATCCGAATAGAGCTCCAATGGCTGCCATATATCACTTTTTAACAGCAGTCTTGCTATACAGCTACTTCATTCCAATTTCTCTCTATGTATCGATAGAGATTGTGAAAGTCCTTCAGAGCATCTTTATCAATCAAGACATTGACATGTACTATGAAGAAGCCGACAAGCCAGCTCACGCCCGCACCTCAAATCTGAATGAAGAACTCGGTCAAGTTGACACGATCCTTTCAGACAAGACAGGCACATTGACTTGCAATTCTATGGAGTTCATTAAGTGTTCGGTGGCTGGCACTGCTTATGGCTATGGTGTGACTGAGGTTGAAAGGGCTATGGCGAAAAGGAAAGGTTCACCTATGGCTTTGCCTGGAAATCGAGCAGTTCAGCGCCCTGTTAGCCCGAAAAGGTCTTCTGTCAAAGGTTTCAACTTTGATGATGACAGAGTCAGCAATGGAAATTGGGTGAATGAGACGAATGCAGATGTGATCCAGAAATTCTTTCGATTGTTGGCAGTGTGTCATACAGCAATACCTGATGTGGATGAGAAGACGGGGAAAGTTACCTACGAAGCTGAATCACCTGATGAGGCTGCCTTTGTTATTGCAGCCAAAGAACTTGGCTTTGAGTTCTTTAAGAGAACACAAACAAGTGTTTCGGTCAATGAGTTGAACCCTGTCACCGGAAAACTAGTTGAAAGGTCAGTATCTTGTTAGCACTTCTTAATTTCTCTAGTTATGCCATTATTCATGATGTGGTGTATGTGTTCTTGATCTAGCAATATCTTCAGATTCTAATTTTTCTTTCCTTTAATGCAGATCCTACAAGCTCTTAAATATCCTGGAATTTAACAGTACAAGAAAGCGAATGTCAGTTATAGTAAGAGATGAGGAGGGGAAGCTACTGCTACTATGCAAAGGAGCAGACAGGTTGGTTTTTTCTTTGCAACTTATGCGTAATTTTTTTAGTTTGTTTTTTTCGTCTTATGAGACTGATTTGCTCTTTTATACAGTGTCATGTTTGAGAGGCTTGCTGAAAATGGAAGGGTATATGAAGAGAAAACTAGGGAACATGTGAATGAGTATGCCGACGCAGGTTTAAGGACCTTGATACTTGCTTACCGGGAACTTAGCGAAGATGAATACGAAGTGTTTGATAGAAGAATGTCAGCAGCCAAAAACTCAGTTAGTGATGACCGTGAGACACTGATCGATGAAGTGGCTGAAGATATTGAAAAGGATTTGATTCTCTTAGGTGCAACTGCTGTTGAAGACAAGCTCCAACAAGGGGTGAGTTAGGAGTCAATCATGCAGAACTATAGAGCATCTCCTTCTAATAATATCCTTAAATGGATTGTTTTCTTTCTTTATTTTGTTTTTGATTTATTGTTTGCTGCTATTCTTGTCAGGTACCAGAATGCATCGACAAACTAGCACAAGCAGGAATCAAATTGTGGGTTCTGACCGGGGATAAGATGGAAACTGCTATTAACATAGGGTATATTCTTGGCTCAGTATCTTAACAAATTCATTTTCAGGTCTATAGTTTCAACATTTCTCTGATTGTGAAAATCAATTTTGCAGTTATGCTTGTAGTTTGCTCAGACAAGGAATGAAGCAAATTACAATTACACTGGAGAGTCCTGAGATCAAAGCTTTGGAAAAACGTGGAGAGAAAAATGAAATCGCCAAGGTAACCTTTCGTGTTAACAGAGTCCTAACATATTACCTTATAATGCAAAGATAATGAAAGCATTGGTAGATGGGTTTGGATTAAAAGAACTGTATTTTCTTTTTATACTTTTCTAGGCTTCGAAGCAAAGCGTTCTTCGGCAGATTAATGAAGGAAAGGCTCAGGTTGCTAAATTTAGCTCTGAGGCATTTGCCTTGATCATTGATGGAAAATCTCTTGCATATGCATTAGAAGATGATGTCAAGAAACTGTTTCTTGACCTTGCAATTGGTTGTGCATCCGTCATTTGCTGCCGTTCATCTCCAAAACAGAAGGCCCTAGTAAGTTTATTCCCATATATCTGATCCGGCTTTATTCTTTTTCAACACATCATTTTGTTACCTTCATAAGGAGTTACTAAATAGCTTGTTAACGTGTAGGTGACGAGACTTGTCAAAGATGGAACATCTAGGATAACTTTGGCAATCGGCGATGGAGCCAACGATGTTGGAATGCTTCAAGAAGCAGATATCGGAATTGGAATCAGTGGTGTTGAAGGAATGCAGGTGAAAATCTGATTCTTTACTCTCTGTAACTCAGAGTTTTGCTCGAATACTTCATCTTTATCTTGCATCTTCTCTCTGTAAATCAACCAGGCTGTCATGTCAAGCGACATTGCAATTGCTCAGTTCAGATTTTTGGAACGCCTGCTTTTGGTGCATGGACATTGGTGCTACAGAAGAATATCCACAATGGTAAAAAAATCTCATTGCACTCATATTTGAGATTTATTATTCCAAACTCAATCTGTAACTCCCTTCTTCTTTTCATGCAGATTTGCTACTTCTTCTACAAGAACATCACTTATGGCATCACGGTCTTCTTATATGAAGCTTACACATCATTTTCGGGCCAACCAGCATACAACGACTGGTACTTGTCTCTATACAATGTGTTCTTCACATCACTACCCGCAGTCGCTCTTGGAGTCCTCGACCAAGACGTATCAGCTAGATTTTGCCTAAAGGTACAATCTTTTTGCAATCCCATTAAAATCAAGAAAGAATTTCATCATGTCTTACATTTTTTCAACACTTCCACATTGCAGTTTCCCATGCTATACCAAGAAGGAGTGCAGAATCTCCTCTTCAGCTGGCGCCGTATAGTTGGCTGGATGCTCAACGGCCTTTGCAGCGCCGTCATCATCTTCTTCTTCTGCTCAAAGGCACTCAGCCCTCAAGCATTCGACAAAGACGGGAATATTGCGGATTTCCAAATCTTTGGAGCCACAATGTACACCTGCATTGTTTGGGTTGTGAACTGCCAACTCATCCTTGCAACAAGCTACTTCACTTTAATACAACACATTTTCATTTGGGGCAGCATTGCTTTATGGCATCTTTTCCTCATTGTCTATGGAGCTATGCCTGCTAGTGTCTCCTCAACTGCATACAAAGTCTTCGTCGAATCTCTTGCCCCTGCACCAGCATACTATATAGTGCCCATCTTCGTAGTTATCTCGACCCTCGTTCCTTACTTTGTGTACAGAGCAGTAAAGATGAGGCTTTTCCCAATGTATCATGAGAGGATACAGTGGATAAGGCACGAGGGGTGGTTTGAGGACCCCGAGTATTGTAATTTAGTGAGGCAGCGATCAATTAGGCCGACAACCGTTGGATTTACAGCACGTTCGTTGGCAAGAACTAACCCTCTGCAAGATCAAAGCCAGAGCTACATGTATTGAGGTACATTTTGTTCCTGCAGTGGTGGAGTTTCTGAACTTTTGCTCTGTACAGAAATATGAATCAGATGCACCACATGTTGTACCATTGATTTTTTGGTATTTTGTAAATTTTTGCATTAGTTGGTATAGGTTTATTCTTTCAATCTTACTGTATCATTCTCTTCTAGGTTAGTAGTCTGTTGTAATATTGTAATAATTATGCAATAAGAGAGAGATTAGTCATTGATCTTTATACAAAATTATCTTGAACCAACATAATCATTTGAAAAAGACATGCCTAATCACCTTTTTAACCAACCATAATCTTGCCTAACTAGCTAGAATCCACCCATGAGGAGGGGAAGTCATCAAATGTGAGACAGAGACAGAAGATGTTTTCTTTTTGGGGATATTTAGTTCTAAGTAGGGTTTTGGTTTATTTAATGTTGTGGGGCTGTCCTTAATTCTTAACATTGAGTAAATGAATGAATGATCCGACGGAAAAGAGAAAAATAAAAAATAGATTATAGGCATGTGAATAAGGGATATTCTTGCTAAAACCATGTGTTACTACATTTGGATATTTCTTTCTTAATGAAATTAACATCCAGTCTTGGACTAAAAAAGAGAGAGAATCAATGGCAAGAGAAGTAATCTGTATTGCCAAACAGTTCCATCAAACGGTATCCAACAACTTCATAATCAAGTTGATCATCCTTAAAACAAGAATGGAAACTTGTAGGTGAAGAAACTTCTGCACCCCAAAAGCTTCCAAAGGCAAACTCACCCCTTCTGGAAAAATCATCCAAAACGCTCTCGATTTCGGACATGCAAGCGCCAAACGGAAAGGATTCCACAAAGCAAAAGTCATCCATTCCAACATTTCTAAAGCTGCCTTCTGCAGTTTTAGGCATTTCAATCTGCTTAGTCTTGGTTCCTCTCTTTCGGGCTCTGAATCTTTTGGCGTATTCTTTAGTCTTTCTCAGCAGCTTATGAGGGAGTTTGAGCAATATGAAGATGAGGATTTGCAGGATCATGCATTGGCAGCAGCAGCACAAAACAATGCAGTCTGCGGCAAGAATGTTTCCATCTTCCATGTCGATTTTCTCCTCACGAACAACGAAGAAGAAGAAGGAGAAGAAGAAGAAAAAGGAGGTGATTAATGGGAGTCATTTCTTGATAAGGAATGAGTTTCTTGCCATGTTGGGAGGGTATTATGATGTGTGAAGCAATGAAAAGAGCAATTTGAGAAGCTAAAAGTATTGCAAGGAACAAGATGTTGTCTTTGTCAATGACTTCAAATTCTTGCATTCTCCAGAATAAGGGAGGTTTTTTTATTTTAATTTTTTATGGAAAATATAGGCCGTCTAAACCAGATAACTTGCACTCTACATTTCTCATGGATTCTTGCAATACAGGCAATATTAAATGTTATGGATCTTTCTTGGAAGACCACGTTGCAAACTTGTCTTTTAAATATAGAAATTACCTCCAGAGCTAAACAATTTTTTGCAGTTTTTTTTTTTTAAATTTAATTCTGTTGGACTAATGAATTACATAGTATTCTTACACTAGTGTAATTTCTGCCTGCTTGAGCTGGATAAGTCAATTGTGAGAAAATTAGGTTAAATAGTCCTCACAAAGCTCATTATAGCTCTGGGTAAAATATATTAAAAGAGAAATAGCAAGCCCATCTTCAATCTCGGGAAAAGAAAATCTAAAGTCAGAAATTACATCACAAATCGAAAGATATGAATAATCATTCGAAAAATATTATGCATGTATCGCGAGAATTGAAAAAGTCATCGGTTAAGGACAAAATTGAATGAGATTTATTACAAATACATACAAACGACCAAAAAGAACCTAGTATTTACATGAAAAATTGCTCCTATTTATAGAATGCAGAGAATCTACAAGAGCCCAAAAAACTTAAAGCTGAAGACCAGAAAATCCTTGTATGCATCACTCTGTACGACTGTTTTGGCGCTTGTGTTCAGTGCTCCCCCCACTATTTTGGCTGAAAAAATCAGTACTGTATTCTAGACTTCCAAATGCCATCCTCCTAAACAATCTGATTTCTTCCGATTGTTCTGCAGAGTTGAACATTTGACTTTCCCCCACTTTCATCCCATTTGTCAAATCTGACTCCACCATGCTGTCAAAAGCCCTCACAACCTGCATTCATTATCAACACCATTTATCACACAAACTCCTACTCGATGCAAGTTGCCACCAAAATCACTTACCTGTCCCATTGCCGGTCTCTTCGAGGATGAATGCCGTACACAAGCTGCTGCTGCTTCTATTACCCGGAACATCTCCCCATCGACAAACTTCCCTTCTAGTCTTGGATCTGTTAGTTCTCCAAATTCTTCTGTCTCTATTGCGTGACTTAATAACGGCCGCGCCTGAAACAAATACCAATTCTTGTAATTTGAGAATGATGGTGAACAAGACCAGTTTATGAAAGCTTGCAACTAAATTTGATCCATTGTTTAGCAACTGGTTGCTTCTTGAAAACTTACCCACTCAACGAGGCTCTCATCCCCTAGCGGCTGAGCTGAATCGACAGGCTTTCGTCCAGTAATTAACTCCAAGAGGACAACTCCAAAGGAAAACACGTCTGATTTTTCAGTCAACTTCCCACTGGATGCATACTCGGGAGCCATGTATCTGTATATATATATTATAATATAAATACCACCATTAAATAATTTTTTGAGGCATTATAGCTCTTGCTGAACCCAAACTGGGTGGGACCACTTACCCAAAAGTTCCCATTACACGTGTGGTGACATGTGTATTTGCATCCATGGCTAATTTAGCTAGACCAAAATCAGAAACCTGTGGAAATAATTACGTAAGTTGCAAGAACAAGGAAAAAGAAATACAGCTCACCAGGGATTCATCATACCCGAGCTTCAAAGTTGCTGTCTAGAAGGATATTTGATGACTTGATATCTCTATGGATAATACGAGGATGGCCTGAAAGATCGAAAAAAAAGAAAAAACAAAAGTCAGGTACATGCTTAGGCTTCTCTACTAACATGCAGTGTATAAAATAATTACGAACTGTATAAATTTTTCAAACAAAAATAATGAGGTCAAGAGTGCACAAATCCAGAATTTTATACTATTCATTGTTTCTCCAATTTGATATATTTTATTTTTTCACCTTCTCATACCTGAAATGGCCTCAAGTTCTGTGGCAGACCTTCTCATAAAATGGAAGCCAAACAAATAGAAAGAAAAAGAGTACCCGATGGGAATAAATATTGCATTAAAAACCAGAATAATATCACTTCAGTAAAGTTGAGAGTGAGGAATGATAGCTTTACTCACTATAGGCATTCGAAACTTCAAATTCCAAAAAACAGCCTGCTAATTACAACATAACAAGCTTCAACAGAAAATAACCACCTACAGGTTAAGCATGTCGTGCGTAAAATTTACAGAATTTCCCTATCAAATTGAAAAATAACAGGTTCACATGATAGGCAAAACAAGTTTTAATATTCCGCAAAATCACATTTACCATTAGAAGGGAAAAATTAAAGAGCTTACAGTCTTCATGAAGGTAAGCTATCCCACGAGCTGCACCGATAGCAATCTTCACACGTGTAGCCCAATCCATAACAGGTCGGCCTTCACCTGAGCATGAGTATATAAAATGTTAACAACTACCCTCTAAGTCTAAGAAACCCAAAATTCCAAAATAAGCACTAAAATTTACCATGAAGATGGAAGTAGAGGGTATTATTAGGCAGATAATCGAGTACTAGCAGTCTTTTCTCCCCAGAAATGCAATAACCTACAAGTGAGACCAAATGCCGGTGGTGTATTCGACTGATTATCTCGACTTCAGATCTGAATTCCCGCTCTCCCTGTCCTCCATCATTTCTTAACTGCTTAATTGCTACTTCTCTACCATCTGCAAAATTTCCTTTGTACACAGAACCAAAACCACCTTCACCTAAAAGATTCTGGGCTGAGAATCCATTTGTGGCCTCAACTAGTTCTTCATAAGTGAACAATGGCCTTGAGTTTCCCAAACCACTAGGCTCATGGGGCGAGTACGTAATTCCATTGCTAGAACCACTTCCATTATTTGGCGACGATATTTGTATTTTCAGTAAACTCGAACCTGTGTGAAAAAAAATCAAACAACATGCATCTTGAGTTGCCTCTTAGATGTGCAAGAATGTAAGCACGTGCAATAAAACAATAAGCAAGTGCTAACTGTTTTACCGGATCTTGGAGAAGAACCCATTGACGTTGGCATAATATAACCACCATTGTGGCCAGAAGCCTTTTTCTTTCGCTTCCGGAAACAGCAGGCTATGATTCCAAATATAACAAGTAATAGGACACTTCCCACCGCAACAATTGCAATTGTGCCTCCAGTACCAAGGCCACTGCCACTTGAGGATTGTGAACTATCTGGTGCATTACCACTGGGATTATTGGTGCTTGGATTACCTGGTGGATCTAGAGATGGAGGAGAGGGTGGTGATAAGACTGTCGAAGGAGGAGGTGGTGACGCTATTGTTGAAGGCGGTGGTGTTATCGGGGCAGAATTTGAAGGTGGTGGAGACTGAGGAG